>VZTO01004020.1:54266-240423 GCA_013400615.1 Syrrhaptes paradoxus
ATTTCAAGTGTTCTACTAGGTAGCTTAGTAATTTTTTTTTTATATAGTGTTTTATGTGGACCATACATATTAAACCAGTGTGAGTTTGCATATGTTCTAGAAATAAAGAGGAACACTCATAATGATGCAAAAGCCTTGTAGCATTACAGCCAATCAAAGGCACTCTTCCTCTTTTACATTTTGGCTTGTTAACATTGACCTTATGGAAACCACAAGGAATGTGTGAGAGAGAAATTAATACAAAAAAACCCCTTAGTTCTGATGTACTTGGTATGTTGTCACTGAAGTAATGACAAAATACCTTTTTGCTCATTAAGAGGAGCATATTCAAGTTTTAAGCAAGAAAAGGGGAGTAGAGCTACATCATGACTGTGCTCAGATTGAATTATGTAAGATTGTATGGCACTCTGGCACATTTTCATCATTTTAATTCATGTTTATTGGGTGGCTGTAATACAAAAATGAGGGGGGTTTTTGTACTGATAGCTTGAAGAATAAAAAATTCATTTGAAGAAAATCACATGGTATATGTCTACTGTTGGCAACACAAATTTAATGGTGGTATACAATTAATCCAAGGTGTTTATTTTTGTCTTTTTACATTCTTGACTTCCAATAAAACCTCAGCTCACTCTTGTAATTTTGTCTGTAGAATGTGCCCCATACCATAGCTTATACTGTATGACATAATCTTACACTGTTAGCAGGAAATCATTTTACATAAGGCTCTCTAATGTGTATGATTCTTAATATTGTGCATGTTTCTTGATACATTTCAGCTGTGGCAGACCCTATAACCAAATAGAAGCTCGTGATGGGACACTAGATAGAAATGATGGTAGCACACACACGCTGAACAGAACAGGTAATTCTTTGTCCATCAAAAATTCCTCATCAGTTAAAATTCCATATTCGTTCACTGAAAGTGCAGATATGCCTGTCTGTCGTAAAAGGAGAACATGCATACGTGAGACCATACAAACTGTCTTTGAGGCTCCTTTCCTTTTTGTATGTACAACACATACAAAATGCTAAGAACAATATAGCTAAAATGTAAAGGAAATACCATTTCCCTCATCTAACCTAGTCAGCTCAAATGATGGACCTCAAAATCTTTCTCACTCTTCAATCCCTGATCCCATTTTTTAAACTCTGCAGGATATATGCTTTAATGCCTTTGGACAGATTGCCTGACTTCAGACCCAGCCAAACAGCACATATGTATTATGAGTCAGAGATCCTGTTGCTGTTATTCAGAAGGTCACAGGATGACTTTCATGCAATCCTTGCTGTTCAAACAACAAGCTTTGTGATTTCCGTTGTAGATGATCCTGCGCAAGCCACTTCTGACTATGAGACCAACAACAGTGATAGCAGCGATATCGTACAAAATGATGATGAGACAGATTGCTCCAAAGAGCAGATGCGGAAGGGATCTGTCTGTAGGACGTACACACCTGAGACCATCATTCTGCATCCCTTGATACCACCTGAGGTAGCTTGTTTAAGTTCCACTTGCACAATAGACTAAGTGTATAGTGACACTGGGGGGGAAAAAAAAAAAAGCAACAAAAAAGGGCAAAAAAAAAACCCAACAAAAAAATTCAACATGGCCCCTCCTCCCCCCCCCCAAAAAAAAAAACAAACCCCTAAACTTAGGTCTGTCTAAAAATTGTGGACATGGTTTTAAGCAACACTTGCAGCAGGCTCCTACCTTGCAGTAGGAGGGTTGACTTTCAAGAACTGAAAGGAACCATTAATATGTGTAAGAGCTGCTAAGCACTGGCCACTTGTGAAACACTAACCATCTATTTTGATGAATAAATCTAAGTTTATGGATTTGCTGTTAGGCATTTCTGAAATGTTTGGCGTCTGTGTTAATGTTGCCTTTAAAAGGAATGGATTGGAAGGAAGAAAACTTATCTTCTCAGACTACTAGTCTTCCTGTTCAGCCACTTCAGCTTCTCAGTGGCTTGCAATCTTGGCTAATATATACAGTGGTCCTTTTTAAAACAAATTAACACTTGTCTGAAAGTGCTGCATGTTATTATTGTTGGTGTTATGTCTTGAACATAAGAACATCGCAGTATGGTGAACAAGTGCTGATCTTCTCATGACCACTTAGAGGAAAGGCTTTGTTGAGTTAAATTTTCCACAGCCTGTTGTACAACTGAATTAATAAATTTAAGTTGACATGAGCTCTTGACAAATGTATTGTAATCTGTTGAAATGGAGTTTGACATGGTGAAAGAAGGCATTTTTCTTGAGATATTTTGGCATTTACTCATATACAGTTTCCTAGTAATAATGAAATTCGAGGAAGTATACAGGGAGAAGTGTGAAAGGAGGGGCACAACCCATCTTTTATTTGCAGACCTTGAAAAACAGGTTGGTTTCAGTTTAAGAAGTGCAAGTCTTCACTTGGATGAAGCACTATTAGCCATGTTAGATTGTAATGAGTGGGTTCTGAGGCACAAGTAGAAATTGAACCCTTTTCCCTTTGTGCTGCAGCAAATTTCACAATGAAAACAGACTCCCTTGGAAATGAATGAATGATTCCCGTGAATGAATGAATGAGTCTCATGGATAAGTTTAGAGGCTGACATTTCATATACGGAATTTTCTGTTCATTCAAGTGAAATGAATTATAAGGGAGAGTGACTAGCTGCAGGGCTGGCAGAAATGGGGACATCTCTGCTGAGCTAAGTAAAGTACCATCGACTTACAGATGATACTAATGTGACCTTATTTAAAAGCATGAATTTTTGCATGAGATGATTCACAGAACTAAAATTCCTCTGTATTCTGATTTCTGGCATAGGACAAGCCTGTACTTGCTCCTGAGCCTCTGGTTATGGACAACTTGGATCCTCTGATGGAGCAGCTTAATAGCTGGAACTTCCCAATCTTTGATTTGGTGGAAAAAATTGGAAAGAAATGTGGACGGATTCTCAGTCAGGTGAGAAGGATATCTTGTCTGCAATGAGTGGCTAGATTATTGACAGATTTAGTCAAAGTCTATATTGCCTTACAAGCTGGTCATCCAATGAACTGTGATTCCTGACACCTAATTCAAAGCTAGCAATATGAATTCCATCTCATTACTTTTAAATGTCTATATTTTTATATTTAAAAATGTGAAAGAAAATCCACATACATATTTTGCCTGCTGTCTCTGACAATGGGTTTACATAAACCTTTCTGAATATTCTCTTCTATCTGCAGGAGGTGCTGCCACCTCTTACTGAGTTCTTTGTGAAAGGATTTCTCATGGGGTTCAGCATGGGAGGACTAAACAGTAAATATATTCAATTGATGCAGGAAATACAGAACTTTCATCCTTTTTATACTGGAGATTTTAGTCAGGCTGTGCAAGAAAGCAAGGTTTCAGGAAATGGAGGAAAAAGTAGTCCTTGCTATATTCCCTCACCCTCAAAGAGTCAGCACTTTGATAGTAAGTTCATATCATTATTACATAGGGAAGACTAATTTACTGTGAATTAGGCTGTGGGAGCTTACTAGTCTTTCTTTCAACTATTGGTTTTTCATTCCCTCCTGCAAGATGAATGCAGGTACTGACACAACTCAGCTCTGTCCACCATGATTAATGTCACTTCCATAATCACTTTCTTGGCTGAACTTTCTTCTCTGTTATGCCTCTTTTCCTTGCACACTGACAAATGAGCCATTTTTTCTTACGGAAGTATTGAGGTTTATTAAACAGGAAAGGCAAGTAATTATTATTATTTAGGGATGGAAGGGAAAAAAAAAAAACCAAGATAATCTGACTGATCTAGTGTCACTTTACAATGCATTATGTCGTGATGAGTGCTGGAAAGAAGTGATTATGTTAATTGGTATAATGTGGGAAAATTAACACCGCCCATGAATACAGAGGTTAGTGTGTCAGGCAGATCTCAGTGCAACAAGCTCCAGAGAATGCTGTATCAAATCTTGGTCCCTTGATGGTTAACTATAATTCAGCTAGATTAAATTATCCAGTGGTCAACCAGGAAAATCATGGCATGAATTCAAATTTATCTGTGGTCTGCCTTTTATTGTTCTGTAGCTTGGCAAGTAAGATCTATGTTTAACCAGCCTTTCAGCTCTCTGGGTTAATTTTAGAGAAATAGGCAAACTATGGCTGGATGTGGATATTGGTATAAATTTGGTGATGATTGTTAAGACACTTTTGCACTAGACAGCGAGCATGTAATTAACACGCTCTCCTAGATCATATTGGTCATGTTGTTTTCTAATAGCATAAAATCATAAAAGAATTATAAATAAAACATAAGGAAAAACAGAACTTTTTTAAAAAATGGCATAACCAACAGTTTGGATAAGACAAAATTTGTTGTGGTTTTACACGTGTACCTCCATAGGTTGTAAGCACTTGACCAGGTTTGGATGGAGTTCTGTACCTCCCAGGACAATTCCCCCGTGCCTCCCTCAGTTTGCACTGAAGTGCCACACTCTGTTTCCCAACATCTGCTTTTTGCACAGGTTCTGAGCATGTTATCCATTTTGCAGTGCCACAAAATCAGGCCTGCAAAATAAAATAAAGAAGCTTTAATAAATAATATTTGTGATCAAAATTCAACCTTTTCTGTAGCAGCTGTTTGTAATAACTCCCACTGCCTAAGAGCAGAATGTAGCAAGTTCAACACTGCTCATAAGATAAATATAGAACCTTTAGTTCTTTCCCCCATCTACTCAGATGTTCCTAACAAAATTATTTTCAGAAATAAGAGAACAAAAATAAATAAATCTTTTTTTCCAGCCAAAACTATTGTCTTTTGCTTGTATCATTTTTAAATCCTGGGATATTATAAACAAAGGAAAACAAAAGCTCTAATGATTTCTTCTCTGTATTTTGCCATTAAATGGACTCATCCATTAAAAATCAGTAAATTAACAAGCTGAATTAACTATGTTTGCCTTGCTAGGTTAAATTTATGAGATGGAACAAAGCAGAGCTGACACATGCCTCTAGGGAAGCATTCAGTTTAGAAAGCAAATGCTGGCTTAGCATCTTTAAAGCTGCTTGAGATGTCTGTTTCTTCTTTTTTGGAATGTTAAATTGATTTAGACATAGAAAAAGACCCCAAACCAGTCAGTGGCCATAAAAGCATCTGTGCAAAGTACAGTGGCAAGCACTCTAAATGTGACACTGACAAATGTACATGATAGGGGAGAGAGAAAGAATTTACATACCAGTATCATTTCAGAAAAGAACAGCAGAGCTCTCTGAGTTGATGCCTCACAACAGGCCATTAAGTTAGAGAATGTCTTCAGTCATACTTAACACTCTTCTTACATCTCCTATAAAACTTGAACCTGAGAAACTAATTTTCCTTGGAAAGCAAATAAAATGAAAAATAATAAGCTGAAGTCAAGGTCTCTTTCTAGCTTTTATTACTGGGCCCACAGAGATGAGATTTGCTGCTGGTGCACCTGTGTTCCCTGCACGTGAACAGGATCGAGGCACAGTGGCATCATTGCAGCATGGTCGGTCCCTGGGTAATGCCAAGAGGAACAGGTCATCTCATCACATGTGGCTTCTGCAAAGAGAAACTACAGCCAATATATGAAGAAGTGAGGGAAATCAGTCCTCGGGGGGCAGGATATTCTTGGGATCATCAATAGTGGCCCTTGTGAGGAATGTTTGTCAGAGCTGGAGACCAGGTGCCAACAACTTAAACACACGTTTGAAGGAAGCAAATACAAGAGACAAAAAAGGAGTGCAAGAGGGTTACTTGCAAACAATGAGTAGGGAACCACTAAACTAAACTTTGCATGTGTCCTCCAGCGAGAGCCATTTACGTGTGCCTCCAACACCCAGGAGAGGAGCTACATGTGAATAACAATCCAGATTTCCAAAACAGCTTCCATTAGGAATCATGTGGGACAAGTGCTTGTCCTACTTCAGGGAGCACTGCCAAAAGTATCTGAGTTATAAATGATTCATTAAAGCATCAGCAGTTGTTGCAGAGACAAGCAGAAGATGGAGGCTGGAGGGAAGAGACAGTGTGGAGCACCCACTGCCAAGTGCCTGGCAGCCGTTAGAATTTCTCTGGGCTTGTCCCTGGCAGCGGGGACCTCACCACAGCGGCAAGGGCGCTGTGCTCAGCCCATGGGATTCTAACTCCCAGGGAGCTCGTGAAGCAGCATGCGGTTTGGGAAGGAAGGATTTTAAAAGACAGAAGCATTTAAAAATGGTTAATGAATAAACAAAACTGCACTTTTTTTTTTTAATTAAATAGTTTAGTTAGTTGACCTTCTGGAAGACATCAATGCCCTTTCTTCCTCTTTCTGACCTGCCTTTACCCCTTTCTCCTCCTCATTTGCTAGGAAAAAAAGAAAGAAAGAAAACATAACAAAAATTTCCCAAATTACTTTCTTGGCTGTTTATGCTTTCTAATGACCACAGAGAAAAATGTCATTTTATTCCAGGTCATGGGTAAGAGCTATCATTCATGTCTATCACAGTCAGCTTCACTTCTTTTCAACTGCTGTGGAATTTCCCACCCCTCAAAATCCAAGGGCAGGAAAAACATGCTTTTGTGATGTGCTTTATTTAAGATGCCTGTCCAGTGTTGGTAGTATAGACCAGCAAGGTTTGGTCCTGCAGAATAGTATTTCTTTATGCTTCCTCTTTTTATACAGAGATATTCTGCTGGAAGTATGAAGCTCACCATTCACTGATCTAAGACTAGAGTGTAAAATGTGTCATCTCTCTGTAGGTGAAAGTTTGGACACCAGCTGATTTACTTCAGCCATGATTTCAGATAGATAAACAGAATTCTATGCAGTTTCTTATCCAAATTATGCATAAAGTCAGTCTCTTTACCTCAGTACAGGAGGATCCCATGGGGTTTTCAGAGAGTAAAGTTTTGCCTTCTACAGGCCC
Source organism: Syrrhaptes paradoxus (assembly GCA_013400615.1). NCBI lineage: Eukaryota > Metazoa > Chordata > Aves > Pterocliformes > Pteroclidae > Syrrhaptes > Syrrhaptes paradoxus. Next base: position 61,180 of record VZTO01004020.1, read on the forward strand.
TACCTTTTATTCTAAGCTCATGTCTTCCAGAGGACCATCATTCAGTAGTTCCTTAGCTCCTGTGCTATAAAGAACTTTTCACTATATGGCCAACAGCAATGGCCGCAAAGAGAAATTACCACTACCAGTGTTTTTTCTGACTGCATTGCTAGAGGCACTTATACAATTGTGATAGGAACAGAAGTAAGAGCTGGGGCCACCAACAGAACCCCACCTGTCAGATGTGTGTCATTAGAGGGGCATTCCGGATGGTGTCAGGCACCACACTCAGCCTGTCTCTGCATCATCACTGCCAGTTGCAATGCTTTGCCAGAGTTACTTCACATGCAGATTTTTCCTAGTAGGTAATGACGTGGAGGGGAGGCAGGGGGGGGAAGATCCTAAATGATGCAAATTAATATTCTTTTTGTTTTTCCTACTGTAAGAATCCACAGTGGCAGGACATTTGAAGTTTGTGTTCATTAAACTTTAGGTGCAGCTCACAGGTCGCACTTTATATACACAATATACAGAAAGAAAACGGTGTGGATAGCTGTTTGGTTTACATTCAAGTGTAAAACATGAAACATAATTTGTAACTATTTCTTATCAGTATAGCACTCATCATTCCAAATGCATTTCAAATTGCTTAGCTCTAGGCAGATCATTACTCGACAGATGACATCAAAATGACAGAATTTAGCTAACAGCAGTAAATAAATAAAGAAGCTGAAAGTCTTTAGGGTCCCATTTGTGAAAGAAGTGAATGGGTCAGGCAATAATTTTACTATGTCCCATTGTTCTGTATGTCAAGTTCAAACTTGTCTTCGAAAGTGTCCATTTCTGAGCACTCATCTCTCGTGAACACTCTCTCACTCATACATCACATTCTTCCTCCAATATATCCTCTCCTGGATGTCTGCAGTCATCTTTCTGTCTAGAAACATTTGGAGCAGCTCTGCTTTCTAAGCCACTTGCTGCCTCTGAAATCCCGTTGGAGAAGTGACTCTTGCCATTTCACTTACAAGATGTGGGAAAGGGAAGTCAGATAATGCATAGGATCCAAATGGTTCTCTCCTTTTATCATTCCTTCACTTGTTCCCCCTTTTTCTCGGAATTGATTTGACTCATGGATGCTCCTTGGAGAAGTTTGTGGGGAAATTTTTCCCAAGACACTAAAGACTTCTGTATATCTTCCTTTATGTGTGTATGTTTCTGAGGTGCTTGCAAAATTTGGGGTATCCATATCCCTGAAAGGAAGAGAAGAAAATCTGTAAGGCTGTAATGAAGGAATGAGGAGTACTGTTTGGTACTAATAGCTTATCTGTTTGGCTGTGTAGCCACATGTCTATAGAAATGCAAATGGCTGCAGCTAGGAGTGTACTTCAGAAAGTACTACCAGGAAAGCATGTTTTCGTGAGGTGATTTGACAGAATGATTTTTATATCTAATTTTTAGAGGTTTTCTGGTCTATTTAGCAGCATGGTTGTTTTGGTTTTTTCAGGTATCATACAGGCTTTTTGAAGACATGGGGCTGTTTGAAACCTTTAAAATACCAGTGAGGGAATTTATGAACTACTTTCATGCCTTGGAATGTGGATACAGAGACATACCTTGTAAGTAAAAATACCCAGCAGGTAACAATGCTTCCTTAAAGCTTTGGGTATTCTCCACACACTTTGTTATTGAAGCCTTTCTTCTCTCATTGCAACAGTTACTTTTTTTCTTCTGATACATCATGGCCAAATGGATGGCTCTCTAGTCATGGGCTGGTGCTGAACCACAGCCTCTTGTCTCTCTTTCATTGCATTTAATGTTTCATGTTGTTTCATAATAATTCATTGCAAATTCTGTGCAAGCCTGAAACTATATATAGATACTATAGGTACAAAGAACTGTTTCCTGATGATGCAAGTGTACCCAGTGCCCCAATTGGAGTTTATTGAAACATTTTCACCCATAAGCAATTTGGTTTTTTACACAGTAGCAGTGCTTGTGCTACCAAAGGAGATGAGCTTTGTAAAGCAGAAAAAGTAGGCCAAGTAGACAAGTGCCTCCTGTTGTTCTGTAGCTACAGCTCAGCTGATATTTTTCAGTCCGAATCATTTATTCACTGAAAAACCTGCTTTCAGTCATCCCCAAAGTATTTACTAACTCAAATCAAATTTACCAAACTGCTTCAACTGCAAAAGACTCTTTTTTCCAGGAGGAGAGAGGATTACCCCATTTAGTTGGCAGATAACCCAAGTGTTGAGGAATAGAGGACACGCTGTTTTCTCCCTCCTCCCAGAAAAATGTCTGAAACATTGGTTTAGTAAGTCATACAGTCTCTCTCTCAAAATGTTAAATACCAATTGGAACAGCTACAGTAGGAGGGATTGAAGGAAAGCTGCCTCAAAATTCCTCCCAGCTAGCTGGTTTGGACTCTCTTCTGGGAAAGTGAGAGACAAAATTTCAAATCTTTCCTTACATTTGAACCTGAGTTTGATTTTTCTGCGGTGCAGCTGCTAGCACAGCACCTAAATTTGCTCAAGTAGAGTCAGGTAAGTGTTACCTGCCTTGTATTTAGAAGCTAGGTGAAATCTGGCTACTGAAGTTCATGAGATTTTCTCGCTGATTTAATTTGAATCAGAGGTTAACAGTACATATTTACCCAATGGCATTTAACTAGCTAAAGGTAACCACTGGAGTGTAGAGGATTGGAGCTGGTAGCACAGCTTAGGCTCCTCGTTTAACACTTTCTTTGCGAAGTTTCCTACATTGCAGATCCGACTAGTTCTCTGCTGTTTTCTTTCTTGACTGGTGTGAGACATAGTGTGCTTCAACTTCAGTAAAAGGAAAACTGGGCATTTACAGAATACAGCTGTTTTTCATGCTTGTGATGTTTGATTTGTCTCTGCTCGATGGGCTGCCACGTGGTGCCCACTAGATGGTGCTGATTTCCCTCTGTTGGAAATATCCTTCATGTTTAATAGCAGGGTCATTTGGTTTGTATCACAGATCACAACCGAATCCATGCAACTGATGTTCTGCATGCTGTTTGGTATCTTACTACTCAGCCCATCCCAGGACTCGCAACTGTGATTAATGATCATGGGTCAGCAAGTGATTCAGGTATGTTTAAATGTGCAAGTATATATGCTGTATTTTTAAAGTTTTTGTCATGGAATTTGCTGTAAGAAAGCCAGCAATTGAGGATTGCATGCAGTACTTGTTATATAGATTTTTAAGTTCAGTAGCATGTTGCATGTTGAAGGTGTTAAGGTATGTGTGTGTAACCTTGAAGAGAATGGAATTGGTCCTCCAAAACCCAATACTTCACGTTTAACGATGTGTGAATGCAAGCCTTTGTGGTCACTCATAACAACAGATGTTTGTTACCATTTAATTTTAAAATAGGTTTTTTCCTAGGAAAACTGTATTGGTAGTACTTTTCAACACATCTCCAGAAGCCATGTAGACTTTTAAATCCTCAAACCCTGCGTTCTTTTGCTGGTACAAAACCACCGGGACATGCAGGTAGTGCCATGCACTTGCCGCTGCTTGGCTGTCGTGAAGTGTTCCTTTGACTTTGCTCACTGTCTCCAAAGAAAGAGACTTGTTACCATTTTGCAACTAGTTTGCAAGACCACTCATCTGCTGCTTTATGGTTGCTCCTTATAGGAAGCTATTCTTATTGCATCATCACATTAACATCTCCAGGTTCAGCAGTAGCAACTTGAAGACCTACCTGTATTATTGTGGGAGTTCTGAGGGAGCTACTGGAAAAGCAGGAGTTTGTACTGCAGAAACCACTTCCACTTCTTTTTTTTTTTTTTTTTTTTCATGCTGGTTGTGTGGCACATGTGAAATTTATGAAATCATTTGTGAAATTCTTCAGGGTGTTGGGGTGGAAAACTTTTTTTTCCTGGAAAATATTATTATCAAGTGTTGTTGAAGGCTTTGTACGTGAGGTGAAATGAGTAGAATGAAAGGGATTGAGTTTGGGGGATTTATGGTGTTTGTTATTTGAAATACATTGTTCAGCTGAGTGTAAGATCTATTCAAGCAGATTAAATTAGCAAAGTGTCTCATTCAGTATCTGCCTCTGACAGGCGTGTTCAAGCTGCTTCAGAAGGAGGCTGTTAAAAGGATTATGAGCAAACATACAAAGTCTAGACCTTTGGATTGAAAAACATGCACCACAGTTTTATTAATAAATGCTAGTCCATTGTTTTAGGGACTGTTACTGTCTCATAGACTAATCTATATGGTGAAGCAATTCAAGGACAGAGTGGGAAGATCGAGTTACTTACAAAACTCTGGTATTGCCATGAATCCATGGCTTGTTGCTAGTAATTTACATAGTTTGAGAACAGGCTCTTACTGGATGGCTGGAAAATCCCCAGGTGGGATCAGAATTTGTTTCTTTCCAATTGTGTGCCTTATTGCACTGGATCATGTGCACAGTATCAGGAAGCACTGAGTTCAGGATGTATTTGCTCTTGTGTTACGTATTGTACTTATTTGCTCCTTTTCTTCCTGCTTTGTTGCTTCTATCTGTTTCAGTAAGTCACCGAAAAAGTGATGAGGATTTAATTTTTTTAATTTATTTATTTCTGCTCAGATTCTGACAGTGGAATCACTCACAGCCATATGGGTTATGTGTTTTCAAAGACATACACACCTACAGATGACAGCTACGGATGCCTAGCTGGCAACATCCCTGCCCTTGAATTGATGGCTCTTTATGTCGCTGCAGCCATGCATGATTATGATCATCCAGGAAGGACCAATGCCTTTTTGGTAGCAACAAGTGCTCCACAGGTAAACAAATAGCAAGCAGCATTGCTGTTAAGTTTGGAAGGTCTTTGGTAACAGCTTCTCCTTGCCAGTGGTACCTGTGGCTTCCATTAAGCACAAGTCTACCAAATATTTTGAAGCAGCTTATCAAAGTGACAGAAATAATTGCTTCATTTGGGGATTACCGGTAAGAGTTTTCTTGCACACTCTTACCACCCCCAGTTAGTAGAGCTATTAAGACAGGTGCGGATAAAATGCCTCAGTGAAGGAGAAGACAGTGCTCTGCTGACTGATAAAGGATCTAACTGTGAGATAAGGAAAGAATTATTCTACTCAGTAAGGCACAGACAGATTAAAATAAAATGAAAAACCACCTGTATAAGTTAGTTTGTACATGATCTAAAATATTTTCACAGGATCACACAGAATCACAGAATGTTAGGGATTGGAAGGGACCTGAAAAGATCATCTAGTCCAATCCCCCTGCCGGAACAGGAACACCAGATCAGATCACACAGGAACGCATCCAGGCGGGCTTTGAATGTCTCCAGAGAAGGAGACTCCACAACCTCTCTGGGGAGCCTGTCCCAGTGCTCTGTCACCCTCACTGTAAAGAAGTTTTTTTCTCATATTCAAGTGGAACCTCCTATGTTCCAGCTTGAACCCATTGCCCCTTGTCCTATCACTGGATGTCACAGAGAAGAGCCTGGCTCCATCCTCCTGACACTCACCCTTCACATATTTATAAACATTAATTAGGTCACCCCTCAGTCTCCTCTTTTCCAAGCTAAAGAGACCCAGCTCCCTCAGCCTTTCCTCATAAGGGAGATGCTCCATTCCCTTCATCATCTTTGTGGCTCTGCGCTGGACTCTCTCCAGCAGTTCCCTGTCCTTCTTGAACTGAGGGGCCCAGAACTGGACACAATATTCCAGATGCGGTCTCACCAGGGCAGAGTAGAGGGGGAGGAGAACCTCTCTTGACCTACTGACCACCCCCCTTCTGATACACCCCAGGATGCCATTGGCCTTCTTGGCCACGAGGGCACAGTGCTGGCTCATGGTCATCCTGCTGTCCACCAGGACCCCCAGGTCCCTCTCCCCTACACTACTCTCCAACAGGTCAGTACCCAACTTATACTGGAACCTGGTGTTGTTCTTGCCCAGATGCAAGACTCTACACTTGCTCTTGTTAAATTGCATTACATTTTTCCCCGCCCAAATCTCCAGCCTGTTTAGGTCTCGCTGGATGGAAGCACAGCCTTCTGGCGTGTCAGCGACTCCTCCCAGTTTCGTATCATCAGCAAACTTGCTGAGGGTGCACTCTACTCCCTCATCCAAGTCCTTGATGAATATATTGAATAGCACTGATCCCAGAGCAGCTGCAGTCTTTTATGAATATATTTTTGCACTATGTATCTATTGGAGTGACAGGGTGTGTGGAAAATAATCTCAGTTTTATAAATGAAGAATTGAGACTTCCCTAAGATTACACAGAAGTTGCTGCCAATGCTGGGAATTGAATTCGGCAATTCTGAGTCACTGTTTATTAGCTTAATTATGAGATAATCTTTCCTTACTTTACATAGCTGACCTGCCTGGCTTTAGCATATTGTACTGAAAATATTTCTATGGACAAAGAAAGAGAAAAAGATAGCTTAATGGTGGGAAGTTGTGTAGGGATGCCGAAATTCAATCTTTACTCCCCAGCTTGGATCCAGACTTCTCTCACCAAGGGCAAGTCACCTGAATTTGCTCTGTATCAGTTTCTGTCTATAAACTGATAGTAATACTTCTCATCCTTGCAACGTCTTTCTACGATCAATAACTTTGATACTCTGGCCAGGTAAATAGATTGATAGAAGACATATGCTATCCTTAAATCTATTTTAAGAAATGAGTGCTATAGCTTTGTGGTTGTAAAAATCAAAAAGAGAAGTTAGATTATTAGCCTTAATGTATTGTTTCTAGTTTGAAAATAAATTAATGTGAAAAAATCAAATTCTTCTTGTTATTTGGGGGGGGTTGGGGTTTTGTTTGTTTGTTTTAAAATCTGATATAATTTGAAATTTGCAGAACTTGTATTTGACATCTAGTTTTTTTTCTTCTTTTTTGTGGCAAGCAGTGTAAACTTCCAGTAAGATAAAGTTAACCTCTGTTAAGTGAGGTTAGTTCTGAGAAACAGGGAAGCACACACCTATATTATATTAAACATTAATTTGTGGCCTAAAACAGAATAATCTACTGTTATATGATGCAATTCAGTCAGGAACTGAAGATCCATGAGCATGAAAGACCCAGATTTTTCAAATCAGTCTTCCAGTGAATCTCCAACATCACAACAATTCAGGTGTCTGCTGTTAGTCCTGCCAAAATCATATCTTCAAACCTCGAGAAGTTTTTTAAAATAAACCCAACAAACAAATCTACCAAATCTGAACCTCCCTTATACATCATCCCCACATCATTCTCATTTCTGTATTGCAGTGTTTCTTTTGCTAAGAGGTTGCTCAGTTTTCACCTGCCCACATTGCTTTCACAGGCGGTTCTGTACAATGACCGCTCCGTCCTGGAGAACCACCATGCCGCTGCTGCCTGGAACCTTTTCATGTCAAGGCCAGAGTACAACTTCCTGGTCAACCTCGACCATGTGGAGTTCAAGCATTTCCGCTTCCTCGTCATTGAGGCAATTTTGGCTACTGACCTGAAGAAACACTTTGATTTCGTTGCCAAACTCAATGCCAAGGTAAGAAGATTGGTTCAGGTTTCTGGTGGATGGTCAGAAGATTGTGAGGCTTGGTAACATCACAGTGAAAAGGCTAGAAGGGCTGCTGTATTGCTCTTCCTTCTGAATGTCCTTTTGGCTGCTATAAAATGTTCTGTTGATTAGTAATCTAGCACTTGTTATTTTTTACTTTATTTAAATGTAGACGCACAGCTTCTTTGTTTACTTTTTTCAGAAATTAGTTTAAGGCTAAGGATATTATGGAGTATTTGAATGTAAATCCCACTTCCATCCTACTTTTCAACATTGTTTTCTTGCTCACTTGCACTTTAGACCTATTAGCAAAGCCCTCGGAAGAAGAAAATCAAAGGTGTCACCAAGTTTCCATAATGGCTAAATATTTAATGTGAATATTTATTGTTTTAATCATGCTGTTATATTAGCAAAGCACACAAATCATAACAGTTTTGAAATTCTAATTTCAAATGCAATGAAAGCATCATCTTTCTCACCTACTTTGTTTCAAATGGGTAAACCCCAGAGGAAGGTCACTAAGGATCTTTCCTGCCCATTCCATTCAGTGAGTATAAAATCACAACCCTGGGGAACCATTAATAAAAATTATTGTACAGTTTCAACCTACTCATTTGGAAATTACCACCTATCAAGTTACTTTAATAAACCCCATCATCCATCAAAGCTGTTGGCCTGTTACCTAGATGATACCTGCCTTTGGAGCTGATACTGCCTTGTGAGAAACAGACCAAGCACAGAGTGTTTCTCCTCCAGGACTAGGACGTCCTAAGTGTTTTGGTGACACAGATAAAATGTTTTCTTGTGGTATTGGTTAGGATAGACCCGTATTGTGAAATTTTAAAGCTTCCAGGTATATGTCTGGTTTTGTTTTCCATTTCCCTGTAACATCTCTCTCTTTGTTAGGCTTAAAGAAGCTGTAAAGAAAAGCCTTAAATTATGGTCTGGGGTAGACAGAGAACGGATCTGTAGATCCATAAAAGTCTGAACTTCTCCTGCACCCCTTCTACTCATCTCCCAAAACCCCCAGTAATATCAGAGGGATTTCTTTAAGTCAGTTTTAAGCTGTGGGATCATTTTCACCTGCCTCATTTCCTCTTAAAGTATTTAGCAGTATTGTCAGATTCTCACCTGTTAGGGCTACAATGACAATAAAGCACAGGAAATTTGGGCTGTTAGAATACATCTTTTGAATCCGACATTTTGCATCAAAACCTTCACTTCCATGAACATAAATAAAGACTGAAAAAGGACAGGCTAAACCAGTAATTACTGTGGCTTTGTCACAGAGATTAACTGTTTTAACTGTGGAAGAGAACAAGCTTGACCAAAGTCATAGGCATGAATTGTGGATACTGAAAACTAAATTTGTCTTAATTCTATCAGGCTGGACAACAGTAAGTGTAACTCCTGTTGTAACCAAGCAAGATGATACCTGAGACAGTGCAGATAAATAGGAGAACAGTCTGGTGTATCACGTCCTGCCAGCTTGCTGTAGATTTGTAAGGACATCTGTTAACCTCCTTCTCTCTCCTTATTGCTTGAGTAGTCAAATGGTCCTGCATGGCATAAAAAGTGGAGGAAAAGGTGAAAATGCTAACTAGTACTTGTGGCTGAGCCTGCCTCTCCCAGAGTAATCACTGCCTTAAAAAGAGATTATTTGTGTTTGGTTGGCAAAACCTCTTTTGTACCAGAATGGTCTCAGAGAGCAGACCTGGCGTGTCTGTATTTGGACGGAGGTGCCTTAACTGATAAAATTAGCTCTAAATGATCAGGTTATTGGTTGGGTTGTTGAGCTGTAGTTAGTATATCAAGACTACAGTCAGAGAGACTCTTCTGTACAGAAGTCAGTGTAAATGCATCTAATGTAAGCATCCTCCTTACCAACAAGTACCAACAAGAAATAAGGAAGGGAGCTCACTGTCTGACACTTTGATGAGATCAATGCATTGGAGCACGTACTGTTCTCTGACCGTAGTTATTTTGGATCATATACACAAAAAGCAAAGCCCTAAGCATGTGGGCCTGCTGCTGTATAGGGCAGGGGACCTACTGACAGGGGACACTGAAGTTTCATGTAGGAATAGCACAACAATTTTCTACCCATTTTCACATCTTGCAAGCTTGACAATTAAAACTATGTTTCAAGGAGGGATTTGAATTTCAGAAATAAAGGGGACAGTAGAACACAGCCTCTTCCACATTAGGAGATATTCTAGGAGAAAAGGCTGAGATGGGAAAATGTGTTTAAAGTCAGTAAGGGTTGGTATCGCTGTTTGGAGATGCAAAGGGCCGAAGTCCTCAATGCTTTCTCAGCCTCAGCCTTTGTGGCTAAGACCCGGCTTCAGGAATCCTAGGCCCCTGAGATGTAAGAGAAAGTGTGGAGTGGTGGAGACTTATCCTCAGTGAACGGGATCAGGTTAGAGAGCACTTAACAAACTGGACATACACAAGTCCGTGAGACCTGATGGGATGCAGCCATGTGTATAAATACCTGACTTGTTATTATTCTTTATTTTAGAGCAGTTGATGCCACATTTTATTGTGGGAGGCACGCGAAAAATAAAGAAAATGAAAAAGATAGGAAATACTTTCAGACAGATCAAATAAGGAAATAAACTTATGTGCATCTTCCCACTGCAATTGAGTCAGCATAGTATTTGATAGTAATTTATCTTTGTATACGAATTAGGTAGTAACTTCTTGAAAAATGTCATGGAAAGGTTACATTTGTTTGTTTTTGTAGAAAATGCTTTCAAACAGGCATATCATTTGCTGAATATTAATTTCTCATAATTTATCTCAACATTTTTTATTTTTAACTTATTTTTCTTTTTACAGATTGATCTACAGCTGATTGTAAATTCCAACTTTGGGTTAGCTCACCTTCTTACACATGTTATATTGTTAAAGAGTTAAATATACTGTAAGATATCGCAGGGCAGAATTTCCTCTGTGGGTGCATTCTTCTACCCAGCCTTACTGTCATGGTTTTCCTTTTTCCATCTACTAGGTGAATGATGATGTTGGAATTGACTGGACTAATGAGAATGACCGCTTGCTGGTTTGCCAAATGTGCATCAAACTGGCTGACATAAATGGGCCGGCAAAATGCAAAGATTTGCATCTGCAATGGACAGAAGGCATTGTCAATGAGTTTTATGAACAGGTAAATAAATGCATGTCCAAAGTGGACATCTGCTGATTGCATGTCTTGTGTGAAACAGTCCTGCAGCATGCTAGTGCTGGTGATGAGTGAAAATCGCAGAGGACAGGGGTTAAGGGGGTGGGTGGAGTTACTCTGTCCTTTTGCTACATCAGTGAAAGTCCATTTCAAAGCTTTTGATGTGACCTTGAAGACCTCTGATGATGGGTTTCTACAGGCTTAACTGTTCCAGTCTGGCACTATCCTTACAGTGGACGTGGCAAACAAGTGTTACTTTCCTCTTTTTTTTCTGTTGGCAGTCATCATGTCTCCCTTTTAGTCTTGTTTATCTTTTCATACTTCCTTCTGTGTCTTTTCAAGACATCTGCTGGTTCTCATTGCTCTCCTCTGCAGTGACTCCAGGGGGCTCATGCTTTGATTGGCACATGGTCTCCAAAACTGGACACAACATGCTTATTGAGATATTCTAAATAGAGCAAAGGGGGGATTATTTTAGCTTCCTTGTGGGCCACATCCCTGTTCACACACAGAATCTTTGTGTACTGAGCACAACTGTAACATTGACTTTCAGTTTATCACAGACTTAAACAGATATCTGCTCCCTACATCTTGATCCTACCTCATACTTTATTTTTTAAGACAACATTTTCAGCGTTCAGAAGGTTTGTCAGTACCGCTACACTAATTATGCAAGGCTCAGCTGATAGTAGCACGAGGAAGAAGGACAGACACAGATTGATCTACAAAGACCTGGGAATACAGCCAGGCACTGGTCCTTTACTGCTAGGTGTAAGGGAGTCCTTAATTGAACCTTTTCTCATTATAACCTATTTAGCCCTGCCGAGTGCAAGGAACAGGGCTGTTCCCATACTATTACTCTGTTTCCTGAGTGAGAACATATTTTTAATGTGCTGGTTAGACTAAACTCCACATGCTGTCTTTCTGAGAGGAAGCAATCAGGCTAAATCACTGAACCAGACAACCCACAGACTTCTCGGGGAGACTGTGCAGTAACTTGAAGTCACAGGCTAATCCCTTTTAAAGCCTTTTTATTTAGGGTATTTAGAGTTTGGAAAAAAGCACAGAATTTCCTGCTGCTGCTGCCTTCTAGTGTAAATAATGAAATGGGGAAAGGGACAAAATTCAGACCTTAACTTGAAGCTCCTGTATTTATTTCAGATCTCACAAGGAAAAGAAAGAATGATGACTCTTACATATATTGCATATATAGTTGGTTCAATTTTTCTTTTAATTTTTTCTTAAAGAAAGAGAGTGAGTCCTGTAACAACAGTGGTCAACCTTCATCTCCCAAATTTTCTTTCAGGAAATGCTTTTCTTCATATTTATCTGTTCTCATTACAACTCTCCCAGCAAATTGTACTTCACTTAATTCTGGTGATGATTATATGGCTTATGTGGGTGACTACTGCATGCAAACAAAACCTGTTAACCAGGTACATTATGTGACTCTCCTTTCATCGAACACAACTAATGTCAGAGGGCAGCAGGTGCTCTGGTACATTAATATTGTCAAAGTGTTGCATAGTGAGCTTTGAATCAAGCTTGGGAGAGCACATGTGGGAGGATACTGTGTTATCTGTTCCACAGTAGGAATCTGGGTTATTTTCCATCAGTTAGAAAGGTGTGCTACTAATGTTTTCATGCTGTTGGAAGCTGCTCCAAAGGACTGTTGGAAATCATCTTTCTTACAANCGATGCTGATGGGATTGAAAATGGAGAACATTTTCTTCCTAAGACTTACATTTGACATTTAAGATTATAAGCTAGATTCTCAATTTATTTAACCTAAGTTTAAATCTTATTTTCTTTAATGTTGTATCAAACTCTCCTCACCATGCTTTTCATCATCAGATTTTTTCTGAGAAGGGAAGTCTTCATTTTCTCATTTCTAAAAAGCAGAATTTTATGGGATGTTTGGATTTCCCTAGAATTGCTATCAAAAAGGATACATATGTACATTCAACCAATGCTGTGAAAGTAACTAAATGTATTTCTTGAATTTCCTTTAATAAACACCAGTTCCTTTGAAGAATTTAATTCACGTATAAATAAAAACTCCTTACTAAAAACGTGTTGCATAGAAACATTCGAAATCCTGTGTCATATTGTTACAGTATGTTTCCTTTTCTTCTCTCCATATGCTTGGCATACTTATTTGAAGACAAGTTAGACATATTATATAGAATCAAAAACCACACTGCAAGATGTTTCACATAATAAATCATGTTTTGACGGCACATGCAAAAAGAACTTGTAAACATTTCAATAGTCAGCTTTCTTCCCGTTACTGACAGCTCACAACCAGGAAATCTCAGATGTATTTGTAAAGAGGGGTGAGCTGCCACCTCTTCTTAATTTACTTGCTATTTCAGGAATGGATGGCATGTTTTGGTGTTTTGTTAACACTAATATTTTGTGTTTAATGATTGAACATGACATTTCAGGGTAGGTAAACAGTTAAAAAAAAAAAGTAAGGAAATTTCCTCTCACAAGGAAATGAGACATTTATTGTACATGCTTCAAAATGTAACTTTTATTCTTTGGCATTCCTGGATATCAATAGGGTGTTGACCAGATAGATTGTCTGTGACTTTTGGACAATTTAGGTTAGAAGGAGATAAATTTGGGCAATCTGTAACTTCATGGAAATGGAAAACATCTCTCCAAATTCTAATCTGCATTCTCAAATATGGATCTCTGTGTTGTAGTAGTACATTAATTTCCATATCAAGCTTGATTGAGGGATTAGATTTTTTTTTCTTGGGAAGGTGGCATCCAGTCTTGACATGTCTACTCAGCTGAAAACTCACTGATGTCACCAGAAGCTTTGCTGTGGTAGGGACAAATGAGTTTATCAGACTTTGTTCTGCAAGAGAGTTTAACTGTCTTTTACATCATGAGAGGAGTGAGAGAAAAGTCTTCCTAAATATCCCTTCTACCCTCTCTCCACAAGAAAAGCTAGCAAAAAGCTTTATGGGAAAAATTTATTGCTTCTAAGCAACTCCAGCTTTCATAGGGATCATTCTGATCTTCCCAGGTAACAAATACTTACGACCCAAAGCCAAAAGATCTTCTCCATGTTAAAATATGTATAGTTAGGAAGAAATTAATAAGAAAACTAGTTGAATGAGATAGCCCTTTCTTGTAGTAGTTTGGTCTTGTTCCCTGCAGACAGATGGTTGACTACAAGGTTGTTGTGAGCAAACAGACGCAAAATAAGAAGGGTTTAAAAATAAAAAGGGTGAAGAAAGAATAAAATTATTTTCAAACGTTTGCACTCACAGTGTAAAGTACAGGACAATGGCAGTGGGCATCATTTTGCATAGTCATCAACTGACATCCTTGTTAAATTCACACTGTTGATAGTGCGTCCTCTCACAAGAAAAGAGCTGTAACTTTGATTAATTATTTGACATGATGGTACCATAATAACGTCATGCTAGCATGCTATGGAAGTGGCAGTACACTTGAATAATTTTTCTTTCATCGTTTTTAATTGGTTTGATGTGCATTACTCCTTTTCGTGACATGGTTTTGTTTCATTTACTTCAGAGAAATTACCGCTATTTTTCATCTCCAGGGTGATGAAGAGGCTAGCCTAGGCTTGCCAATCAGTCCTTTCATGGATCGCTCTGCTCCTCAGCTGGCACACCTCCAGGAATCTTTCATCACTCACATTGTGGGACCACTGTGTAATTCCTATGACTCAGCAGGGCTGATGCCAGGAAAATGGATAGAAGATAGCGATGAATCAGGAGACACTGATGAGCATGAAGAGGAAGAAACAGCAGAAATGGAAACTTGTGAAAACACTGAATCTAGTAAGTTGCTCACACTTACATTTTTCAACAGAGCAAGTTCCACGTTATGACTACAAACTAAGCAGCTATATTTTAAAAGCCTTGAGACCGTGAGCTGCTCAGGTTCAATATGGGCCTCTCCAGGGTTACAGTGATTCAGTGCTGTCCTTGGTGAAACTGGCATGTAGCCGGTTGTGTTTGGTAATGGAGGCACTCTGTGGTTTCAGAACTCATAGACATTGCTGTTCCTATCTACTACTTATTTCTGCCTTTAGCTGAGGTATCTGGTGGTGGATCACTTCTCTGTACATGAGGGCTTCCAGCACTGATGTTAGTAGACTGTAAGAATTTCACTTAAAGAAAGGATGGTTTGGAGAAGACTTTTTGGGGAAAGCACTTGTCTTTTCTATGAGTTAGCATGATGTACAGGAACAACAGAATGAGGCTTTGAGATGCTGATGCAGTAAAAGTTTTTAGCAATGAAAGTATTTTAATGCAAATGTTTTGAAGGTGGTGTATAGGAAGGAGTGGGGAGATAATTGGCCCTGAGAATTGCTGTGTAGTGTGCTGGGAGCTGCATCCCTTGGCCCTTCTGGCTGATCAGTAACTAAAGCTGATAGTCTCCTGCCTCTCCTTCAGAAACGCAACAGTGCCAACATTTTTCATATTGAGAAGAAAACTTTGTACCTTGCAAGGAGATCTCAGGAACTTGTTGGAAGTGATTTTAAGAGACAAGGCTGCAGCTGTAGACCTGTGTCTTTTACCAGTTTAATCCTGCATGTATGGCCTTTTCTTCTCTTTTGTGTTCCTCTTCCCCCTGAATTTCCTACTACTGTGCTTTTATTTCCTTCTTCTGGGTCATCTTTTTCTCCCACCCCTGTATCTATTCCTTCTAGAAAGTACCAGCCTTAAGCATGCTATTGAAATACCAATACATAGCTTTTTCTCTAACAGCCTCGCCTCACTTTTTCTGTTCTTCCCCCCACACTTCCATGCCCTACTGAGTATCTTCCCCACTTTCCATTGGGGAAGCTGAGAAGTTGAAAGATTTGATGATTGCAATAAGGCATATAAGGGCCTGGAAGTAAAATCTAGGTCTCCTGACATGCAGAATTGACCTTTTATCTCTAGTAAGATCTGAGTGTGTACAGTTTATGCTTGAGAAATCATTGCTGCTATTGACACATGCACACTTGCACATATTTTAAGTTCAGCAGGTTCACATGCACAAAAAAATGTTGAGAACAGCAGATATTAAATAATATAGCACACATGGGTTTATTTTAGCACCTTATGATCTACCAGCTCTCTAAGATCATCTCTGTAATAGACAGAGCCACATGTTTCACTTACCTTCTGTATCAATGCTAGTCAAGTCCGACAATACTGCTTTCAGGTTAAAAGCACAGAGCATTCTTAACCCTTATCACATTCAAAACAGACTATTTTTTAGTTGTATTCTGTTTTATTTTTCAGTCTACTCCATGAATTCTGCTTTACTATTCAACCTGTTGCTTTTAGGCTCTTTACCTTATTCTAAACCTTAAAAATTAATGTAGCAGAAGTTTTGAAGTATCCAAACAAATTCTTCCTACTTCCTTCTTACCAAGTGAGAGGTGCTCATCTTTTAAGTCATACCAACATGTTACAAACTGTTTTCTTCTGGTTCCCTAAATTTTTTGTAACTGTGTGGATCTGAATTAAGAATCTATGGCATCTTTTGTGTGGATATAGGAGGCCTTACAGGTCATTAGATATTTATACCTATGATCAACACAGTCTTGGATGTTCTAAACTTTCTCTATTAAACAAAATAAAAGGTTGAGATGTCAGAAGCATAGATACTAAGAGATGTGTAGAAGTTGGTGAAGATCTTTTTCCTGATGGACGTGACTTTTAGTCAGATGGAGATATAGTTGTGGCAGAAAACATATCACCTAGGTCCTGATAGTTCACTGAAGCAGTTGAGATGAATTTAGATTTATAAAAACTTACGATAGCTTAAAATCAATCATTGGTTGTGTTATTATGCAGGAGCATGTAATTTCCCCCAAAGTTCTGATGCAAGTGTAAGAATTAAACAGACTTAGTCTTTAGCGATTCAGACAAATGTTAACATGGCAGCGAGTACTTGCTGGTCTCTGCAGGGAGCAGCAAAATGTGGGGTCACCTGGGAAACCCAGGAGAGAATGTCCTGCTGCGGCATTGGCAGAGTAGGGGCTTCTTATTAGTGCTAAACCTGAAGGTTTCCTACAGGGAACCAGGGGCTTTCTAAAGAAGGATTGAGTTGGATTTGGTCTGTGCTCAGTGAAAAGCTCTTTGTTTCCAGTTCAAAAGCTTCAAGGGCTAAACGTTTTGGATCCTGACACAGACATACTTTAGGCAACCTGCAAATACTAATCCACGCAAATTTATTTGGTACAAAACATTCCTCTACGTCACCTTCTTTAAAAAAGAAATCAGCAGTTGTCTTTGGAGGGGTTATTATTTCAGTTCTGTGACTGCCATTGCCACTGTTAATAACCAGGGAAATTTTTCAAGCCTTGTACTGTTAAGGAGTTAACAATCTGCATTGAACAGACTATACTTACACAGAAAAAAACACACTTCAGACAGCAAAATACTTGCAGTGCAGCTGTGTCAGAAGCCATGAGAACTACCAGTGGCAAAAAGATTTTATAGGTTGGCAGCGGGGGGACTGATGCTTCAAAACCAAAGACAAATGAGCTTTGGCTATATGACTATTTCTTCAGTGTTCAGACTCTGTTGCCAAAGCAATGTTGTGCAAAGACTTTAAGGTCATCTCCACTGCAATGGTGGAGTGGTAAATCTCTGACTTTGAAAAGGAAACATATGAAATGGTTCCCTCCTTTAATTATTAATGCTTGCTAGTTCATTATCCTTCTACAGCTCAGAGGTAAAATGCAGAGAAAACAAAACTGGGATTCTTTTCTTTTCCAGGGCAATCAGCAGGGATCCATTGGAGGTGGTGGGGGGGCCCACAGAATTTAATGTGTGTGTTCTGGAGTAGGTTGATCAGACACTTTAAGTACTTGATGTAAAAAAAATGAGTAGAAGCAGCTCAGCAACCTGTTTTATGCAGAATAATTCAAGCACTAGGCGTCTCTGTGAGCTGCATAGTCGGGGACAGCATGCAGCCTCTGACAGGATGAAGCTGGGGCTCAAACTGTGCAGGAAACCAGTTTGCTTTCTTGGAGGTCTGGAGAGGCATAGCTTTCTGAATTTTAAGACTATTTAAGTTTCTGGTTTTAAAAATCTTTGGTGCAGTTCCTATGTCGTAGTACATCCTGTCTGCTTCCTACACCTTCAGTCCCTTTTCCTTCTTCCTTCACAGAAAACAGTATGTTAATGTCACACGGTTTTTTACAGGAAAGAAGTTCAAGAGGAGGAAAATCTACTGTCAGATCACGCAGCACCTGCTTCAGAACCATAAAATGTGGAAGAAAGTAATTGAGGACGAGGAGAGGTTAGCCGGGACAGAGAAGCAAGGCACGGAGCAATCCACGCTGCACCAATCTTCAGAACAAATCCAGGCTATCAGGGAAGAGGAAGAGGAGAAAGGGAAGCCGAAGAGGGAGGAAGAGGAGAACACAACTGTAGAACCAAACCAATGACAATATTTACAGCAGTATTTTAAGACAAATTGACTTGTTCACAGACTCTTTCTCAAGCCAGCACAGCATTTAGACACAACACTGTAGAAGTATGGGATAATGCGCCTACAGCTGTTTAATCTGTTTCTCTTTCCTTTTTATGGTGAGGTACATTGTTTAAACTCCTATGCTCAAGGAAGCTTTCACACTGCGACACTGGCTTTTACAGGCTTTCTTTAAAGAGATTTGGGGGTGGGTGGAATTATATTAAAATATATATATATATATAGCCAGGGTTATTGGCTGTGCACTTCAGCAAAATACATTTAATGATATATTATGGTCACTGAGATATTTACAGAAGAAAGTTATATAAGGAAATGCTGCTTCTAAAGCACATTTGCAGTTAACAGTAAGGTACCAGTTAAGCAGCTTTTGCTCTTAATGCTGAGGGATAAAAGTTCCAAAGCTTTCTATAAATGCTCATGTATCCTGCCAACATATATGTGTGCGTGAGAGGGTGTTTGTGAGCGTGAGTGGATGTAATGTAATAGAGCATAGTCTGAGTTCTTATTAGACTAGCTGTAGCACATGTCCCGATACACGACAACAAATAGAAGGCCCGAATTCTAGATAACTGGTGCCCACAAGGGAACTGGAGACCATTTTGAGGAGCTTTGCATTCCCCATAGGCCTCCAAGTCCCAGTTTGCATTCTGGCTGCAGGCAGCAGCCTCTCAGCAGGGGCCATGCTGCCCTGGGCTGCTGGCCTGGCCCCATCCGGCTGTGCGGGCTCCTTTGCCTCCTCCTCTTCCTCCTCCTCCTCCTCAGCACTTCCCAGACTGCTGGGGAAAGGGATGTGCCAGGAAATCCATTTTCCAAAGGAGGTTCTGAGCGACTATGTGGCACGCTGGTCTGTTCCCCTTGAGAGGACCCAGCCCTCTGTATACTTGTGAGTGTGTGAGTGGCTGCGTGGGGCAGCGTGTGTGTGTGTTTGGGCAGGAGAGAAAAGAGAGCAAATGCGTGTGTGTACTCAGAAACGAGAGGCACGCCGTCCGTCATCTTCCTACCCTAACCTTATGCCTGCATGCATCAGTGGCCAAATATATCATTTAAGAATGATGCTAAACTGCCATCTCTGGAGAGCAAAAGAAAGGGAGTGTGAGGGCCATGCCCCTCCTTAGAGCAAAAGGCGAATGATGCTTTAGGAACAGCGTGGGGGGCAGGTGCCAGTCCTGCACCAGCCGGGCACTCGTCTGGCTCCGCAACCACTCATATGAGCTTCAGAGAACTTGGCTTTTCAGTGTGAGGTGCTGGATGGGAGCAGTTTGTTGCTGGCATTCTACTTAGAAGCAGCTTGTTTGATCCCACCGATATACTTACTTTTCTTCTTTTTTCTTTTTTTTTTTAAGAGAAAAGAAAAGATCGGGCCTGTAAGAACAGCAGATCTTTTCTTTTTTTTTTTTTCAGTTCTGTTTATTTGTTTTCTCTGTTGTTTATGCTGTGAGCCAAATGTCTATTTAAAAGGTTGAATATTCACTTTCAATATTTTATTTCACAATATTATATTTGTCAATGATTAGCTATCTAGATGTAAATATGGAAAAATTTTTATGGGTTCCTGTAGATAATGATATCTTTAAGAAAAAAGAAGAAAAAGAAAAAAAGGAAAGGTTTTTTGTAAAGCTAATTTTTTAAAAAATAAATACAAATACATTTTTATACTGTGTAGCCATTTTGAAACCCAACAAATAAAGTCTTGAGTAATTTGTATAGACCCTTCTGGGAAGCCAGTGGTCTACAGGATCAAGGCTTTAAAATATTAATGCTCTTTGGGACTGGCAGCACCAACCAGTACCACACAATTTAGAGTTTTTTTCCCACAAAAATAATTATATATATAAAGTTTAATATCTCTCAAAAATCATCTGACTGTGTATGCTTTTTATATTTTGATCCTGCAGCCCCTTGCCAAGAAGAGGATTGCTTGTGTGAGTAAGAATGCTTGTGAAAGGAAGAGTTTGTAGGAGAAGTCCTTTCTATATTAAATTTCTGACATGGCATCCATCACTTTTTGCTGTTGTTACGTATTCACCATATTTCATGATCCTATTGATACCTCCCGAAAAATGTTGGAAAAGATTCTTTATCAAAGCCAGTCAGCATGCGTGTTGTCACTTCAGAGTTTCGTTTTGCTTTGCATTTCTGTTAGGCTGAGCTTTTGCTGGAAAACAGGATTTTGGTGTCTTACAGGTTGCATTTGCCTGATATCATCCCATTCTACTCTTACCAGTAGAGAAGGTGTTTGCGTTTCGACAGAGTGACTCTAGAGCATGGCCCTCAATGCTCTTATCAACAGAAATATTTTGTAAGTGTTTTTCAATTAAATCAGAAGTCTCCACCAATTCAAGCTTGCACTGTTTCCACACCTCTTCAGTCACTTTGATTAATCATTTTATTTGAGTTTTTCTTATACAAGTGTAATGCATACCTTATCATATGAAAATATTTTAATATGCCTCATTATGCCCTTTAAAATTCACATCTCCAAGCACTTTTTTCTCCATTTTCAGTGTGTGATCACTGGGACTGGAATTTTGGTATTTATTTTTATATTGCCTTTGCTAGAAGAAGAAAGAAAATAAGTTATTGAGAAAAATGTTAGTGGGTGCTCATTTGCTAAAATTGCAGAGAGGCATTAAAGAATGAGGCCAGATCCTACAAGTGGAGTTCCACATACTCCTCTAAGCAAGCATACACAGCGTTGAACCAAGAAAAATTATCCTAAAAATATGCTGAAATTGAATTATTATATTTTTCCTAGTCGTCATTAGGTAAAATCAGTATCAGCTTTTAATATGTTCAGCTTTCTTCATATAGTGCTGCTGCAGGTGTCAAAAATTGTTGGTTCATTGCTCCACAAGCCTGTTTGTGGGTAGAGTTTGATTAGCTTGGGTCTTTTACAGTGAAGAAATTGCAGACAAGCTTAAAATCAGAATGATTGTTGATTTTATCCAGACTGGAAGGAATACCAGTGGAGAAGCTAAAGTAGCTGGGAGTGGTTAACTTGGTAAGAGGTGACTTTTTTTTTTTGCACTCCGAATAGTTACTAATACAATCCAATTTCTTCAGGTGTCCACTCCTTATGAATTCTATTTTCAGTCTTTGCAGTGCATTTCTGGCAGGCAATGATCAGGAAATTTCCCAGGTTGTGTTAAATATAGCACAAAATAAAACACCTGAGAGATTTTATATCAAACATGTAATTACCATTTTTTTTTTGCTTTGGGGCTTTTGATTAGATGATGAAGCAGGTAATTTTTAGTGCGTTTTATAGTAGTTTCTTGTCCAAAGGAGACAGAGCTTTCTGACCTGAAGTTGCAACAACCGTTTGGAGGCTAGACCTTGATGGTTTTCCACTTTGTGCAGTCCTTTGGTGTTGCAAAGCCCAAATAAACCACAGCCTTGCAGTATTTTTGGAAAAAAATAAAGAAGAGAAAAATTGTATTCTATCAGCAAAGTACTCAGTTTGCAGATGGGACTTTCACAGTGTTGATATGGGTTTCTGGTATGTACAGTATGCAAAGAGGTTTGTTAATTACTAGAATAAGCAAGCCCCATTTAAGCAGTGTTTTGCAGTTTAAAAAAATATACAAATTTTACTTTTCGGTTCTTTAAAAACAGCGAGAAGGATTAAGCTGTTTCTTTCAGGTTGGATATTTTGTTTTCTGAGCTGTAATGTCACTTGATGGCTGATCCTGTTTCCTTCTAGTCTAGGACGAGTTTGTTGTTCCCTTAAACAGGAGGCTTTTTGCAGTGCTTGCAGCTCCCAGTGCAGTGAGAAGAGCTCTTTGCTCCTCACATAGCAATCACATATAAACCCTTTTGTCCCCATATTCTCAGTTTGCTCGATAGTCACATGATGTTTACTGTGGAATATAACTTCTCTCATTGCGCTTTTCTTGCAGAAGGAACACATGGAAGCAGAGGGTGTGAAAGCCCCAAACTATTTTTTATTACCTTTTATTTTAGGAGAAGTCTGAGACTTTGGTTTCCAAGAACCATATGGTTCAATAGTTTGGGACCATAGATTGGGAGGATAGCAATGGCAGTCTGTGGATGTTCTTTCTCTGAAACATATGATAAAAGCATATGATATTTCCTATTGCTTTTTCAAGTACTGTTATGATTTAAACATTCCAGTGTTGCATGTTTAAGGAAGAAAGGTTTCAGTGTAAGGGTGAGCATAAGAATTTCTTGAGCATCCTGTCCAGAGCAGAAAACGTGCCTCTCCCAGGTCTGCTGCAGGCACTGCAGTTAAGAGGAAGGCATGAAGGGTTACTTGTTTTTTCCAGTCTTGGACCTGGACATTGGCCTGAGAACTTGGGTATTCCTCAGCTGGTAGCACAGTGCTGGTGTAATTAGTCCTCCAGATGATGGGGTTGTAAACATATGGGAAGAAAGTCAAACTGGCAATTTGTAGGAAAGAGGAAAGGAAATTACAGTCCAGTGTGAAACAGACTTTATGCAACATGCATAATTTTCCTTTCCTTTCAAAATCAAATGTAATCCCACTTCAGTGAAGTAGCCATGGAGTTTCAGGAGTTTTAATCACAGTTTCTGTTGCAGCATTAGTCAAAATGGTGGCAGCATTAAAGATATATATCCCCAGTAACTAGGGTAGGGGAATCTCTTTTTTTTTCATGTTTTCAAGGGAATCCACAAATAAGTGTCCAGGCCTCCTGAAGAAAATGCATGCGAAGTGTTTTTAACAGTGAGGGGAATAATTGAAATTAAGGTGAGAGCTGTCTTAAGCAGTCGTTGAAAGAGCTAGCAAAAAAATACTGATTATTGGAGGCAAACTTTGAATTAGAGCAACATAGCACTGTTACTTCTGAGAGCAACTTAGTATGATAAATCTTTCTTTAAATTTCATCACTTTCATTTACCAAAACAACTCCAGAGGTAAATCAAAGGAGGGGTTTAGCCCCTGCTGTAGTAGTTATTGAATCCCAGGAGGGAGCAGTGCAAGAGTTATCCTCCATTTACATCCTAATTATGATTTATTCAGAGGCCATCAGTGGGATTTTCCTGGCAGACAGGTGTTCCCTTGATGAAAAATACATCATACCTCTTCAGTAGGATGCAGACTTTGCCCACGTGAGCACCTGCTTGAATTCTTAGAACAATTCAAGCTCCTCCGGAGCCTGCACGCAGAAGAGTGCGGGTGTATTTCTGGACAGTTCATTTTCACAATGACAAAAGGGAGCAAAAGCTCAAGCTAGTTAACAATACTTCTTTGGTAAAGCAGAAAGAACAACCAATAAGCATTGTGCAGTTTGAAAGCTTGCCAGTGTCACTCGAGGCACATGCAAAAATTTCCCCGAGTGCTTGCAGATGTAAAACTATTCCTTCTGGAAGGTGATGAGTTCAGGTATAACCAGCTGTCCTTGGCTGTGGTCTGTGGGGCTGAAGCATACAGTAAACCAAAAAGGATTTTTGGCTGAAGTAGTTTAATTCTCCCGCATTAAAGAAAACTTTGTTTGGTGCTAGAGGAAGAAAAAAAAATGATAATATTTATTTCAGTTGAGCTTTTCAGGTAGCTAGTCTGCACCAGTTGTTTCTTACTTCCAAAGCCATGCTTGCAGTATGTCCGAGGTGTGGAAATGGGACAGCAGATGAGACTTGTTCTGCTGTTGATGGCTTATGGGATCTGTGTGCACCAAGGAGTGCTGCAGAAATCTGCAGGTATGGAAAGGGGTGTATCTCAGTGGCAAATTAGATGGGGAAACACAAATATTTCTGTTTTCTGTCTGTGTGGAAGTGAAAGAGCAGGTATAAAGGACTTTGCTGCAGCTGCAGACCATGTACCCTTTTATGATTGAATTCTCTTGTCCTGATTGAAAAACCATAGAAATCAGATCAAATAAGCAGTGGCCCTAGCAGGGCAAGTATGTGTTAGCTTGCTTTGCCTTGGGCTCCCGGAGGGAGCTGCGCTTGCTCCGTTGGGAGCAATGGTCGGGAGTCCTGGGCAGAAAATGGTGGGAGATAAAGAACAAAGTAGCTGGAGGAATACCTTATAGTAATCCAACTCCATACCCACCTCGCCATGGTTTGCTCACGGCAATGGCCCCGAGGCATTGGGCTTAGATGCTCTGTTTTTCAGTGCCGTCTTCCTTTAGCGCAGCGAACATGTACAAGCAATTAATGTGAATTAGCAATTGCTCTTTGCTTTTAAATACTTATTTAAAGGAGACTGAGGTTTTGGGGTTTGCTTTTTTTTTTTCTTCCCTGGCATGACCCCCTTGCTTTCATAAAAAGGAAAAAACAAGGAGGGGTCTGGAATCTGATCCGTGAGAAAACAGTTAAAGGTATGCCATTCATGTACATATGAATTTAGGTAGAAAGCCTGCCATCTGTTGAAGCTATCTTTCCTTTTCAGAATTCCTGCCTCATTCTGACACATGACGAAAATCTATATTTGAATGCAAAATTTTCACTTTTAGATGTTTGTAAACCTTAATACAGTACTGAAGATGGATTTCCTAAAAGATCAAAACCAGCATTTATAACTGCTGTGTGGTGTTGATATTTTTAATATTTCAAACATGTCAACATACATTTGTTCATTACTTTTCTAAAGTTAAGTCTTCTTTTCTTGAATATCGATATAAGATGTTTGCATGATGGAAAATAATTTAAATTCACTATTTAAGAAGATGTCATTCACACTGTAGGTTATGTTTGCTTAACAAATTAACACTTTCACTGATGGGTGGCAGGTTTTTTTCTTTTTAGTGCTTTTGATAGAAAAATATCTAGGGCATTTTCCAACAGAAACACATTTTTTTAACCTTTGCCTCCATTAGTGGAAGTATGTTTCTAAAATAATTGGTTTAGAATACAGTTTGACTATCTGGGTAACAATATGCAAGTATGCATATCATGTACAAGATGCGAGTTTAAAAAAAAAAGTCCCATTTTGGTGAAACTCATCAAGAAATTAATGCAGCAAGGTTAAAACCCTTTCTGAAGGAAAACTCTTGAGTGTGTTGATATAACTGCAGCATTTGATCCCCCATCAGATTTTGGGACCAAATCATACAAATTTTGTATTTTCAATTTCATGAAAGGCCAACTGAAGTTTTCATACTTCACAAAACACTGAGGATTTTGATCAGCTTACATCCTATCCCACGAGATTTGACTTCTGGCCTGGGATCTCAGGGCACTGTGCCTCAGCCACAATTCTGGAATAGAATCATAGAATCATTTGGGTTGGAAAAGACCTTTAAGATGAGCAAGTCCAACCATTAACCTGACACTGCCAAGTCCTCCACTAAACCACGTCCCTAAGCACCATGTCTACACATCTTTTAAATATCTCTAGGGATGGTGACTCAGCCACTTCCCTGGGCAGCCTGTTCCAGTGCTTGACAACCCTTTTGGTGAAGAAATTTTTCCTAATATCCAGTCTAAACCTCTCCTGGTGCAACTTGAGGCTATTTCTTCTGTCACTTGTCACTTGGGAGAAGAGACCAACACCCACCTCACTACAACCTCCTTTTAGGTAGTTGTAGAGAGCAATAAGGTCTCCTCTCAGCCTCCTTTTCTCCGGGCTAAACACCAGTTCCCTCAGATGCTTCACACAGTACTTTTTCTCTAGACCCTTCACCAGCTTCATTGCCCTTCTCTGGATGTGCTCCAGGACCTTGATGTCTTTCCTGTAGTGAGGGGCCCAAAACTGAACACAGGATTCCAGGTGTGGCCTCACCAGTGCCGAGTACAGGGGCACAATCACTTCCCTAGTCCTGCTGGCCACACTGTTTCTGATACAGGCCAGAACACTATTGACCTTCTTGATCACCTGGGCACACTGTGGGCTCATATTAGCCAGCTGTGGACCACCACCCCCAGGTCCTTTTCTGCTAGTCAGCTTTCCAGCTACTCTCCCCCAAGTCTGCAGCATTGCGTGGGGTTGTTGTGACCAAAGTGCAGGACTCGGCACTTGACCTTGTTGAACCTCATACAATTGGCCTCAGCCCATTGATCCAGCCTGTCCACATCCCTCTGTAGACCCTTTAATTATTTTATGATGCTCATTCAGACTCAGCTCTAGTAGCAAGTTTCCACAAATCACCCATGTACTTCAAAATTAATCCCTCCTTGATTTTTTTCACTTCAAAATGTAGGAGGAAGGGGGGGGGGGATGTAATCTTATACGGCTCTGTTTTAAAAGGGTTTTGTGTACCTTTATAATTCTTTTGAAGCAATATTTTAAAGAATAAACTGCCAGCCAAAGTGGCAATGCAGAAAAGTGCCATCTTGTTCAGGATTTGTACACGCCAGTTTTTAACACAGTGTTCTTTTCACTAAGTACTACATACGTTAATTTATATTTATATATTGTCAATATTGTTGTAACCAAGCTTCTCCTTTTTAAACACTTCTGGAACAAGGCCTTGTATTTTTAGGTGATTTTCATAAACAGAATAATTCTTTTCCTTTCACTAGTATCTTGCACTTGATACATGTAGCAATACTTCATATATTCTCTTCACAAGTATTTGTTAAGTGATTTAGTTAATGGCTGATAAATGTTTTGTACAAAATAGATTCTGTACAGGAAAAAAATCTTTTAGATAAACATTATTTATTTTTACTGTTTTGTAAGTTAGACACTATAATGAAGCTCCTTTTTGCCAGAATTACTGGAAGTGCCTCTTGGTAAAATGTATTATACAGTAAATATGTATTCAAAATTATTAGAAATACTTGTCACAAAATGAACAATGTGGATGTTGCAATGTGAAGACAAATGTACAACATAAATATAATTCTGTGGTATCCTGTTTGCTGTGTTTCTTTTTCCTTTATTGAACAAATTTGCTTGCGGTGCCCAGCTTTCAGTTTAAGCACCAGACTGCAAATGACCTGTAGCCTTCGTCAAACTCTGATTCAAATACAGTGAAGCTGGTATATATTGTGTTACCATTTTATCTGCCAGCCCTGCTTTGTATGTGTTAGTGACCCATGCTCATGTTTATTGGTATCCGATTACCTGCAACTTTTACCAGCAGAATGCTGCACTTTATTTCAGATCACTAATAAATCCCATGTTAAATGCTGTGTGACTCAACCAATCTGTGGAAGGCCTCAATATAAACATCCTTCTTTAATGATGACCAATATTTCAATATCCGTCATCTCTGTTCTTTTCAATACGATTAAAAAGGACCGTACTGATTGAATGTGGTCTATATTACATGGCACTATTCAGCTGCAGTAATGCAGTGTGACTAACGCTTCCAGAGAAAATGGAATGTGTTATCTTAACAATGTTTCCTTTATTAATCACAGAAGAAATCTGTAAGTGAGACATCAGTAAGTGAAATCAATTTTCTTGCAATTATATTGGTAAGTATACTGTCATTCCTCAGTGAAAGATTTTACTAGTCCATTATGTGGGCTAGGATTGACATCTAGCTAATTTCTTTGCTCACTGTTTATAATTTCAAAAAAGCATCTTACAGCTGTCTAAAATTTTCCACTTTTTTAAGTTTTATGACCTACTTTCATCAAAGATCTGGAGAGCTTTTCAGCCAACTCATTTGAAATGGCTGCATACAAATTACCAGGATCAGCTGTGTGTTCAGAGCCTCTTCTCCTGTAACTTTAAAATTAACAGATATCAAAATATGGCAAAGCATGAGCCACATATCTGGCTGTCAGTTTTGAAGTCCCACCACTTTATTTGTCCTCTGGCTTAAACTCCAAATGGCAAAAATGTTATGAAATTTGCACTAAGCAGTGATTAGGAAGATATTAGCTGGGATCATGGCCAGTATGAAAGTAAGATATGGTTATACCTATTCTAAGGGAACTGCTTATAAGCCTGCAGCTGGTCTGTCCCAAACACTTAATAACTCTGTAGCATGGAATTATTTGATCCAGAGATTTAGAGCTGCCTGCAGAAAAGCATACAACTGCAGTAACAAAGAAAAGCTCTCTCCCTTCTGTACTCCTCATCACGAGTAGGGGCTACCAAGGTGAAGAATGCACTTGTCTTTGCAAATCACCGAACTCTCCCTGGAGCTAGCTCTTCAAACAGCAAGAGGTTCCCATGGGAAGAGATGAGCAGTAAAACAGAGCAGAAGCAGTCGATCTGCTAATGAGACCACACATGAGCGTGCCTCTCCTGGGGTTCTGGTAAAACATAAAGGTGGCCGTGACACACAGTCAGTAGCAGCTCAATTAAATGTTGCATTTTCCAGGTGTTCAAATTACTCTCAGTTGTCCAGGCAAATCCACTTGCCTAAAACCACTTAAAATGTTTCACTAAAAATATAAATCTCACAGAACTGGCACTGTGGTTTGGAAGTCTGATACAGATAAAAGGTTGCTGCAACATCTGTTTGTCCGCAGACAGGAAATATAAAGCAGAAGGTTCCTGTTTGATCTGCATGATGGCTTTGTTTACAGTAGCTTTTGTTGTTGCTACTGGTAAATTGCTTCCCTTCACAATCCTTTGCGCATGTCAATTGTTTATTACTGTGCTTGCCAAAGGCATCATATTCCTACAAATTTAACACCTTCTGTGCAATAAACTGTACTGTTAAATTCTTTACACCTTCTCTTTTCATATTTCTAACCAAAATCTTTGGGTTTAAACCTGGTTCAAAGAACTCATCTGCATTACAGAAAGTGCTATGGGATTTTATTAAGATTAATGATATCAATCCCTAGTGGCTGGACAAATTCCAGTTTCTTTTATTACATTCTTCTAAACTAAAATGCTCCTCAAATCTCCAGTGGGTGCAAATGCTTCCTGACCTGAAGAGTGGTGTTGTGTCACTGGATCTCTTGTTCGTCCTTCTTATTATACCCCCTTGGAGCTGGGTTTCACAGCACCCATTGGAATCTTTGCAAAGTACACTATATAAGCCTGCTTGTTACTTTTCCTGAAAATTTGGGGTTTTTACTTGCAGGTGCTTTCAAAGTAATCTACGGCCTTTGAGAATGCTTCTATACACTACCTCAGGCACCCAGCATGGAGAACATACATAGAAAAGGTGGTTTTGTTCTATGGCCAGGGTGCAATAAATGCTAAATTTACTGCAACCGCTATTTTTGAAAGTTCTTCCTGATATCTCATGAAAGGGGGTGAAAACCTGAATGTCAGGAATAATTTGATGAGCACCTTGGAGTAATGAGACTTCTCAGAAGGACCTCTGGCTATTTTGAGAACACATTAGCTGGGCCTAAAAAATATTTAGAACAGTTTTCTATTGCTTTTTCTAGCCTTTGATAAGAAAACTGTTCTTTGAGGCTAGATCTGGAAGTCCTTGGTCGGGCAAGGAACATCAAGCCTGAAATTTTCACTGCGATCCCTGTTTCTAACAGCCGAAGCGTATTGTTTGTCTCGGGTTCTTTGATGTGGAGTGGGTATGCAAGGTTTGTTCGGACACTTGGTTTCATACTCATTTATGTTCTTAACAAGTATCTTCTTAGGACTGGCAACAAAAAGAAGAGGAAAATTAATGTTAAGATATAATGAATCCATAGCAATAGAGGAGTACGGCTAAAGCAATTAAAATTATGTAGGCAGTGAGACTGGATTTTGTTATTAGTTTCATTAGTGGAGATGTAAACATCTTCACTGTATCTGATTCATACTGACTCCAAACTGCATATTATCTTGGAATCACAGCAAGCAGATTTTTTTTATAAATTATAAAAGTTAAATTGTACTAAAATTTAAATACTCGGAGACATTTCTCTGAAAGGAACAGCTGCTTTCAAGCCGTCCTGCTTTCTAAGTTGCCTTTATTCTGGCAGCTGCATTTCCAGTATCCAGAATGGAGGGAAGCTTTGAGCTTCCTGCTCTCTGGACAAGGATTCCAGTGATCTGGATTTGAGTTTTTCCTGAACTCTGCACAGATTTCCTTCATGATGTTCAGCAAACATTAACGATTTCCGTTCCTCTCCTTCAAATACAAAAATTACCTACTGTTTATCCAGCACTCTCATTCTTTGTTGCACCCTAGCTCCTGCACAGAGCTCTCCAAGAGTTTAGGAGACCATTGCAGGAGGAAGACTATGAGCCATGTGCAGTTGCTGCCATGACCAGCTCTCCTTCTCTCTGAGTCATTCCAGGCACAGCAGAGCAGCTCAGGGCTGGAGAATTTACATGCCAGCATAAGTAAAATAATAAAGGAGCACTTGGCCAAGCGTCAATCTGACTAGCTAAGATCTCATTCTACCAAGAGTTTCTACGTAGCTTTACTTTAAAATGTAGTAGTAAAGCTTAGGAATGTGTTATCTGTCAGATCATAGAAATTATGTAAACTCAAATTTTAAGATGATATGGTGTATCAAAATCCCATTTATACTTTTTATGTTTTCCTTTTTTATAAATTCAATATTTTATTTCTATCAGATAAGAAACAAATGTTTCTTTGCAGCTGTTATGCACGTATTCAGATTTCAGTGTAAAGTTTATATTTGCGAGCAAGCCCTTATGATTTAAATAATTCTGTTGGAATATGTTTTAGAAAATGTCTTTTACAAGGGAAAAAGCTTGTTTCACGCTTCACATTTGCTCATGAAATATGCTTGAAGAAGCAGCAGACAGATCTATTGTTGCTGGATGGTTTAAAGACAGACCCGCAAACCTGCTGTGTTGTTAGTGTATTGGTATGTCTATGAATCAAGATTACTCTTGCCACAGCTATTCACTCTGGCTAGACTAGGCTTTGTAAATGTAATTTAACCCTGTGCTTTAGAAATGAAGGTGGTCTGGCTTCTAATTTCCTGTAACTAATACAAAGTAGGAATGCAAAGAAAATAGAAACAGACCTCAAGGAACAAGGTTTAGTCTGGTTCTTTGTGCTGTAGCTGCTTTAAAGGCTTTGCTTCAATTATAACTATGTATAAGTAAGCAATTTCTTTTAGGACTATGGGAAAGCAAGACCTTTCTTGTCTGATTGATTGTCTTGCAAGCTTCCAATGAGTTTTGTATCATTGTGCTTGGGAAGTGCTCTGCTGTGGGAGGCACTGAAAAGTGACACACAAGAGATGTCATGTCCTGTATCAGAATTGGTGGTGATTCATTTCCCCTGTTAGTAAATTGTAGTAGGTTATCTACTGCATCACCTTCCCATGTGCTGGGAGACCTGGGACACTAATAAATTCCTACCTGGATAAGACTTACTTCTCTACCAGATGAACTCACCGAGTTTTAGTGAGGATCTTGTATTCATTTGCTCTGAGCATCTGGAAAAGTATTGTAGAGGACATAAATATGACCATTTCTGAGGATCTGCTATAATTAGCTCATAAAGGAATGGTGATGCTCCTTTGGAAGGTCTAAGAAAACTTTCCATAGTGGAAAATACCTCCCCTAGGGTGATTTTGATAAAGTTCCAGTTAAGATATTATCTAAACCTATAAAGAAGTCAGAGAAGGCTTTATAAAGTATTTCCAGTAAAAGCTTAACGGTGACAGAAAGCTGATGCTGAGGTTTTACAATGAACCTAAAATCCAGGAAAGATGAGCAGATTGCACTAAATCTTGTGGGCTTCATTCTTCAAAGTATTGCTTCATCTTAAACTACACAAAACCATTCTTTATGGATTCTCCTGTAAGGGTAGAGGACTATGACCTGCTGTTCATCAATATGGTTTATAGCATAATGGGGTCCTGGAGAGTTTGGGGAAAGGGATTTTTATAAATTGGTGATTCTGAACATGACCCTCACCTATTTCAAAGGACAGTGTGGCGAAGGCTACCAGTGGTAGGAAAACTGGAGTCTGTGTCAGAAATCATTGGAGGAGACAAAGTCAGCAACGAAGATTAAAGGTCAGGCAGAACCAGTACAGATCCCGTATTGTGTAAACATCACTTTTCCTAGTAATTGAAGGAAACAGGCTGGAAGCTGTTCTCTGAAAGAGACTGAAAGAACTCATAATCACTAATTCTCCTAATCACTAATTCCTGTGGACTATTAGGCACCCTAGTATCTATTAGAAAAGGGGAAGATTTCCAAGTTTCCAAACCCTCCAAATAAGGATATAAAACACATTTAAGTAAAAAATGTGAATTACATGCAGTGTAATAAAATCCCGGCTGCATTAAGAACTCAAAATCGAGATGTAATGAAAGAACAGATAATAATTTGTATTAACTCTAGTAAAGTAGAAGCCTGCTCCAATGCACTGTGTTTGGCACCACACCGTTTTGAGTGTCAGTGAGCTGCTATGGGAACATAGCCCACTGCAGAGGGTGGGAGAGAGCAAGAAGGAGAAAGGAAGAGGACTTTATAGTGTTGATACCCTCTCTGTTTGTATAATTAAATCTCACAGGTTAGCAGAACACACGAGCTTTCTAGCCTCTCTCAGTTCAGATGACTACACTATGAACCAGTCATGTTCTTCACCATTACACAAACTTGCAAATTAACATTGCCATTTCAGTAGCCATGGCCTTCTGGCAGGAAAAACACAGGGCAAGAGTGAAGTTTGAAAAATTTTCCTTTCATTGTGGCAAAAGACTTGACTGACTCTCCCATGGAATTCTGTCCTCTCCTTTAATGGGTCTTTTAATTCTGTTTTTTTACATCATGTTGATGGGGAATTTGCCCTGAGGCTTTTGGGGAGCAGGGCATACTGGGCGTATCAGGAAGGACCAGGGTCTGGATGGGAAAGCTTTGTGAATCACCTGTTCACCCTCCATGCTATCTTCTGCCATACACACCTCCTTTTTTGGGGGGTCCATTCCCCCTTGAAGTATTTTGTTTCTTGGGAATGAGCAATTAAGAAGATCAGGATTTTTTTTTTTTCTTCTCTCCACAAAGCTTTGTCACGTGCCCCATCAAACTTACAGTGAGTTACAAAATAAAATACAGCAGGGAGGGTTTAGATGCTCTTCAGAATTTCCAGCTAGGGCACCCGGTGTCTTTGCTTTGCCTGTGTACCCAGTGTCCTGGAGTTGATAGGAGGGGAGAAAGGAAGAAAAAAGTGAGGAGGTGGGGTGGAGGATAGGGGGGAGACGAATACCAAGCATTCAGGCAAAACAAGAGACGAAACAAGTTCCCCCACCCCTATGCTTTTTCTTTTCTTTACCTCCAGTATAAGATGTACCATCCCCAGACAGTGTAATTTCTAAGAGGTGTTTTTCCCCTCCAGTTTTTCCCAGTTCTAAGCTGGAACCACTGTTTATGGGTGCATGTATGGGTATGCATAAGCGATAGAGTGAGCTTACCTACAAAAAACTGGTAGGCACCTTCTCTGGGGATTTCTGCTGCCAGGTAAGCTTTGGCTTTTCTTCTTCTCTTTGTTGAGTCACTTTTTAGAGAAGATGTCCTTTAGCTGGGTTCTCTGGTAAACAGGCTCTGTACCAGTCTCCTGTGTCCACCTCTGCTGCCAGTGCAGCTCCTGCGCTTGCAGGCTGACACACAGTAAAGGCTTGTCTAAGGAGGCTTACTGCACAGCAGAGGAGTTTCCAGTGGGGGAAGGACTTTTTTTCGTTGCCTAGAGTTTCATTGAGTGGAGGGGTGCTTTGGGAACTGCCTGGCTGTGTCTCAGCCCACCACATCAGGGACGGGCTTGTCCCCAGACCTGACTATCAGGCGCAGACCCACATGCCAGCCCTT
This sequence comes from Syrrhaptes paradoxus, assembly GCA_013400615.1. NCBI lineage: Eukaryota > Metazoa > Chordata > Aves > Pterocliformes > Pteroclidae > Syrrhaptes > Syrrhaptes paradoxus. The sequence goes on from VZTO01004020.1 coordinate 94,948, forward strand.
GGGAGGGTGAGTGCCACTGCCACCCGAGCTGTGTCACAGGTGAGTTATAATCGGGTGTGCTTTTGGTGGGATAGAAAGCAGAGCCGCCAGAGAGGACTCCCACAACCCGGCCAGATGGAGCCAGAACTTGAGGAGGGAAGGGAGCCCCAGCTGTGAGCCCTGACAACGAGCCCTGCTGACAGGCAGGGAGAAGGTGTAACAATGGCCAGCAGCTGTCCTTCAGGCAGAGTATCACCCTCCTGGACTTAGTTGTCATAGGTGTGATGAAGTTTGTAAGGATCTCTTCATTCCAGGGCACCCACTTCAGTGTCTTTCCTTCCTGATGGAAAGACTGGTGTTCAAATTCTGCCCACTATTTATCTCAGTATTCCCACAAAAGGCAATTTTATGGTGGCACTTCCTTGGTTTGATTTGATTCTTTTTAAGTGTGGTGTTAAACCACATTCTTCCCTCCTTTAGCTTCACAGAGACTAAAATACCTCTGGTTTTGATGGCTCCTGCTTCAGCCCTGTCCAAAAGAACCTCTGTCCTGTACATCTGTTTTGGGGATGATGGTGCAGAATACATTAACAGAATTAGACTCTGCTTTCACTTACATACCTGCCCTCCCTTGACTATCATGGCGTAGAACACCTTTTTTAGGACAGAAAACTGCTTTATACAATGCTTTCTTCAATAATTTGCTTTCTTAGTCTCTGGTAAAAGTTGCAAAAGTGATTTAGAAGAACTAATCCATGGAAACTCCATTGATTAAATGTCTTCAGAGAGCCTTTAAGATTTCAGAGTGCTCTGCAAGCTTCAGAAGATGCTACCTGTAGTTAGGAAATACTGCTTAGATGGTATTTGTTTGAAGAAATTGAAAATGCATTGTCTACATACACACATTTAACTGTTTCTTCTTTAGTACACTTGTTTTTGTTCTCCCCATATGGCTATTTGCTTATATTAGAGCTGAATATCTTTACTGACAGAAAACCTGCATTTTGGAAGATTCCATGCAGGCTTAATAATAATGACTGATAAAACCAATTAATTATGTTTTTATCATGACAAGTACTATGTGGTAAAGATACATACTTTAAAAAAAAAAAAAGCAAACCCTAATCCAAATCTTGTGTCAAGGTAATGATTGTTCAGGTCTTACTTTTAAACTGTTAGTGAGTAGACAGAATGCACTTTACCAATATAACATCCTTTCAGTTAAAACTTTGTCTTCCAGTAGATCTAGTTTATGTGTGTGTGTGTGTATGCATCCAAGCATAGACACTTCTGCAGTCATACATGTGTCAGATCATGTATAGAGTGTACGATTTTATGCATCTCAACTGTGTGCATGCACACGCACACATATATACAGGGAGAGGTGCATGGAGGCTGCTAGATACGGAAGGCTTGAATTTAGCACTGTAACCATGACAGGGTTGAATTTGGCCCTGTTTAAGCAGTGATGAGGTGACTGCATTTGTCTTGCCTTTTTAAAGCACAAGGTAGAAAATAAGAACAAACCTGACTTTTCTTAAACAAGCAGAGTGCAGCAGACTGAGTTCTGATTCCTCGTTATCATCAGCCAAACTGCTCCAGTAACCTGACCTCAATGAAATGTGCCACCACTTAGGATTACATTTCACTGGCATTCCTGCCACATCTGGGAAGGAAGAGCTGACACAGGCTATCTGTCCTCATATTTCATGACACTGGAAAAATATGATATCCAAGATAATGGCAAAAACCTAACGCTGTCACTATACTCAAGTTAGTAAGAGACCATCCTTACCAACCAGGTATCTGCTTGGATAAAACTAAAGCTATCCCTGACCTCCCAGTGCAGTTGGCAGTGTATTACAGATACTCCCAGTACAATGCCAACGGTATCAAAAAGTATTTGAGTGGCACCGGGCAAGTTTGCGATTAGAGTGGAATATTCATATTCATGCTGGTTGCACAAAAGAGGAAAGATTAAAGCTAATATTGCAGTGGACTGTGGTACCACTGGACATACTGCTCTGCTTTCTATCTTTGTTAACAGTTTCCCTCAGAGGTTTTTGTCAGGGCAACTGAACAGATGCTCTATGTGGTTGCAGGTTGCTCCAGGCCAGAACACTCCTGACCTCCTTAAAGCTGTGCCATAGAAACAACTGAGGATACCTTAATGTCTGTAAAACTTGTATGGCTATCAGTCCTTCCTATCATGCTTCCATTTGCCATACAGCATCTGATAAGTATTGGTAATAATTTTTATAATGTAATAATTTTTGTACGGTTGAGTACATTTGAGAATTGTACCAACTCAGTGTATCATGAACTTGATGCTGCTGCCAAGCATTGGTTTGTCTTATTCCACTCCTACAAGCCCATGGCATCTTTTTTTTCTGGTCAACACTTCATATGGGGTGCAGTGGAGCAGACTCTGCAGGCCCCCCATTCCTCTGCTCGACCCTCTCAAGTTGGATGTTGCTTTGCTCAGAGAAAAGGACAATTCACTTCATCTGTGTTTCAAATGTTTTCCTTTTTCTAATTGCTGTAGTAGTAACATGCAGAGCATTTCAAACCTTAAGCTGAGCATTTCCAACCTTAAGCTAAAGGCTATTTCATTTGCCTACATGGCAGCATACCTTATGTGAGTGTCATGCCCATTCTCACAAGTTCGAATGACTTTATCCTCACATGAGTGCTGAGGTACATGCTGTCATTGCCCGCTGTACAACTTCAGCAGTGGAGCACAGAGAGATGACGTGACATTTCCCGAAACCACAAGAAAGTTAACAGCAGAGCAAGAGCAGGTTATAAGTTTTCTGCAGCAAGCACAAACCATTCTTTTCTTATTGTTGTTTTTTAAAAAAATCTGTATGCTCATTAGTGCTGACAAGGAAATGCATTACCGTCTCTGTCAGGGCAGTGTCAAATGCAAATATTTCTCTTGTATGTAGTCAATAGCTTTCATTTTATCTGATGTGATGAAGAGATCTCAGTGAAAATGTTGGTACCAAAACCACAGTCTTTTTGCTTTGTACATATATGAACAGAGCCTGGGCAAATATTTGCACAAGCAAATCTTAGCACCTAGATGTACTTTTGTTATTTTCACTTACATTTCTGGAAGCACAAGTACTCCACAGACCCTTGGGAAGCCAAGAATGCACATGTATGTACATGTATATATACATGTACATAAAACCATGTATGTATTTTTATGTAAGATCCGTCTTTAGACAAACATAAAAGAATAAGAACTTCTATTCATATTTTCAGCCAGCATATAAAACATAGTGCTGCTTAGAAGTGAACACAGAAGCTGATTTCATATTTTCAGATCTGATTTAGAGATTGAAATTAAGAACAAAGTACTGCAGTATGTAAGTAGAGATTTAAAAATTACTGATATCTTTTGTACTCAAAGTGCGGTATTTAGGTTTTCTTTACTTCTTTGTATTTACCTGCAAAGAAACAAATTCACATTTTTCCTGTAACAATTGACCACTGAGTCCTAAGGTCCTATCTAAAATGGTAAAGGGAACTAAACCTCTTTATTCTTGTGTAACTCATTAGCTAACATCAGACGATTAGAGCTAATGTTTCAATCTAAAGCAATTCAAGTCCCTTACTAATGGGGCTAGATTTCCTTTGATCTAATTACTTAATGTCCCAGATATATGGGAAAATCAGAGATCAGCTCTGAGAAATCTCTGCAGACATGGTCACATCCAGAAACGTGAACTTACATGGAGAGTCCAGAAATGTTGTTTAAAATGTTAACAAGCTTCATTTATTCTGCTGGTAATGCTTGGTCAAATGTTCAATGAAATCACATTTGATGATAGCTGGAGAATGAAGATGAAGACTGCTTGTTGAGTATGATTTAATCTTCATTATTATAGGCAAGTGGATTGCAAATTTCCATAATTAAACATCCAGTGCACTGGTCAGATTCTGTTGTAAAGTTTGATAATTGCTGTTGTAGGGAAAACAGTACAGCGGGGTGTTGCTGTCACGTGATGAGCTTTTGAGGCTGAGCTAATAGGACGCCCTTTTAAAATGTTCTCTGTGTTTTTTTTGGTTTAGAGGCAGGAGATATCATCATGGAGATTTCATCAAAAGAAAATAGTCAGTTTTTCTCAAACGACACAATCCTGCCTGTTGACCGATCTTCATTCAAATCTGAATCTTCTGCTTCCAAGGAAAAGCAGTCGTGTTGTGGAGGTATAAAGGTACAGTAAGAGTTTTTGAATATTCCAGCAGGGACTTAGAAAACCTCTTTTTTCTGGTGAACTAGCCCTTTTTCAGTCCTGATTATGTCTTGGTGAGTCAATATGAAATTATTAAAGATATTTCTCGGTCACAAAACTCCTGCTTCAGATCTGTATTTGTCTAGCGTTTGGCAATGTTTAAATATGGAATATTGGCTGAATCTTGCATGTTATGAGATCTTCAAGGGTCATCCTGAAAGGTCACTGTATCCTCGTTATTGCACCACGCTGTGTTCCTGAAGTTAAGAGCAGTGTATTGGCAGAGAGGTACCACAGGGAACTCACAGTACAGAATGCTTTTTTAAGATTGTAGCTATGGTAGTCTTCTGGGCTCTGAAAAAAAATATTTGTATAATGGTCCATGTCTTTTGAGTGCTATATTTATTAAAGTATTACTGTATTATTCCTAATTTGAAAGAACTCTGCATGAGGTGACTTTGAAACAAAACTGCAGAAGTATCCACAATGTGTCTGCGTATCTCTCACCCGTGAGAGGTACCTCCCCAAGGCAATGCAACCTCTCTGCTTTAAGCCTTGTTATGCAGCTGAACCTACTTGATGGTAGGACCGCTGCACCTTGGAGAAGCTTTCCTTCCTTTATGGGACATGGGGTACAGGAGGCAGCATGATGCTTTGTCTACTGTCTCTACCTGTTTTCCAAAGCCAGGCTGTAAAATGCTGACACTGTCTTGGGTGAGGTGTCAACAAATGACTATGCAACAGTGAGACGAGAGGATTTGAGTTATATAGAAATTGAGTCTTTAGCCTTGCCCAGTTCTTTTCGTCTTGCACAGTCTTTATTTCTGTTGGTTTCCTCTCTCTCACACACACATATATACCTACTTTCAGATACTAATCTAGCTCCCAATACAGTCAATGGCTTCAGCGATAGTTGGCCTGAAGTCTATAAATTATGCAAAGCAGTTAAAATATTGTGGGATTAACTGAGTCTGGTGACTGCTATAATGATGTTTGGTTCCAGAGTATTCTCCTTGATTTTGTCTGCTCCTGTAAAGGCCCAAAAATGGAGCCTTGTTTTGAAATAGAAGATGAGTTGTATTAATTAAATTTGTAGCATAATAGTGATACTATCATTGTTCCTCCATTTGCTGCAACAATAATCCAATTCCCTCATTGAATAAACCTTCAGTCACAGATTAGCCAGTCAGGAATCAGCTTATTAGCTCAAAAGAAAAAAAAAAAAAAGAAGGCAATAATATTTCAGCTCAGTTTCTTTCTGTTCAAAAAAATTATGGCTTCTGGGAACCCAAACCAATACAAGTAATCTATTCCAGTAAGGACCTGAGAAACTCTTTTTTTTTTTTTGGTGAACTAACTCTTTTTCAGTTCTGATTGTGTCTTGATGAATCAGTGTGAAATTATTAAAGATATTTCTAAGCCACAAAAACGTCTGCTTCAGATCTGTATTTGCCTAATGTGCTACCAAAACCATACGCAGATTCAACAGGTGGTTTTTACCAATTATCAGCCTTCCCATGTGTTAAAAAGGCCTTTATTAACCAGAAGGATGTGGTGAAATATTTACTTACAGTCACTGACAAACCACAGAAGGATGTGAAATCATGTGCAGCTTTCTGTCCCAGAATTAAGTTGGGAGTGTTTTTCCACTGCTGCACCAGCCTCCTTCTGCCTCCTGGGAAGCTTGCAAACCCAATAGAAAAGCTTGTGCCAAAGAGAGGAATAGACGTTTGAAGTTCTAGTTTGAGCTATATGATTTTTCCTGTGAAAAAATCATATTTGCTTTCACATTGCTATTTAAACTACAAGGGCATAAATACACAGAAAATAGAAAATATTATGACAATCTTTTTACTAGAGACCTTTTTGAGACCCCTCACTGTAGGAAATAAGAACCAGATGCTGTTTATTTACCCACAAGAGTTTCTGAAGGAAGAATAACCACCACTGGATAAAGTGTGTTAAATGTGACAGATATATTTGAACCTTAACACAAGAATTTGCATTCAACAGTGATGTGCCTTGTCATATGAGATGTTGTAAGGAGTGTTGCACTGGAGGTGAGTACATGGCTTTAGATCACCTACTTACTGGAAGCATGATTGCTCAGAGAGCAAGCCTAAGGAGTAGGATAAGGGTCTAGACCTCACTTTATACCAAAAGTTACTGTGTCTTTTAATTCCTGGTTTAGGACTTGTGGGTTTTTTTAACACCTTTTACAAAGAGCAACCCTTCATATTCAGTCAACAAAACCTGTACCTAAAAGTAGAAACCAATGCTATGGTTTCCATGACCCATTGCATGTTATGCGAGTATCCCTGGAGCTCATAAGCTCAGTAAGGCTGCATTCAGTGAAGGCAAATTTAGGCAACAGCTCTGCAGGAGTTAAACAGTTGGTGCTAAGGACCCTGCACAACCACTGTCTGCATTTCAGGGTGGGGAGTTACTTCAGAGCAGCTCTAGTCTTAGAGACTGAAGAGGCACTAGCCGTTGAAGTGAATGTAGTGCCCTTCTGGAGCTCACCTTCCAGTTTAATTTTGTATAAAAGGGATTCAGTCTGCATATTTGCAGTATGTACCAAAGTGCAATGAAGAGGGTGATAGTTTCATTTCCAAAGCCCACTCCTTATTCAAATGAACACACCAAGACAGATAAGGTGATAGCTAAGGGAACATAACTGCCTCTGCCAAACAAAAGGGTGAGGGAAGGTTGTCACCCAGCAAAATGCAGCTTGCACTCAAAAGAAAACTTATATGTTAGAGTTTGCAAGAGGTTTGGTGGAGAAAGGATGAGCCTGGAAGAGAATTGCCTGGCAGGTCACTGTTCGGCTCATGGAGCCCCGTAGCAGGAGGCAGAGACTTGTCCCTCCTGACAACCTGGGGCTTCAGTGGGAACAGTTCACCAAACAGAGCTCTAAAATCCAGCTGATTGCAAAAGCCTGTGTTAAAAAATGCCCCAAAACCCTCACCTCCCCACGAAGCCACACTTAATGCTTACCCTTATTGTTATTATGTAAGACTGTCCCTTCTTAGAGAGATCAGGAGGGTGATATGTCTCCATCTTTCAAAGCATCAGTAGCTTTGGCATCAACCTGAAATTATCAGTGGCTGATAGCAAATCCAGTTTATATCATTATTGCTCATAAGAAATGGAGAAATCGGCAATCTAGCACTTCAGAAGAAGTAGGAGAAATATTGGTGTGGTTATTTGGGAAAAGAAGAGGTGGGAATGTTTAAAAATAGTTCATAAAGTATAATCTTCTGTACTACCTGATTTTAACTACTGTCAATTTCTTTCACAGATATTTCTTGGTGCATTGTCTTTTGTTTATTTTGCTAAAGCACTGTCAGGAAGTTATCTAAAAAGCACTATTACACAAATAGAAAGAAGATTTGATATCCCTTCCTCCTTGGTTGGAGTTATTGACGGCAGTTTTGAAATTGGTATGTGCTGTAGAAACTCATTTTTGTTTTTTTAAAAAAAAAGTGATGCAATTTGTTGTGAACAATTATTCTATTAATCTCACTGAACCATAAAAACTGAGCAAGATTTACCTAGTGAAAATCAGCATGACTGTCAGTATGATTACATTGGATAGGATAGGGTTGCTAATAAAAGCACTTCAACATAGTCCTAAATATTTTGCAATTTGATAAGCTTAGTGTCTAGCTAAATAATACTAATAGAAATTTTGACTGTTGAATGAGAATTCACCTGCACAGATTTCTGCTTTCTCTCTCCTTTTGTCAGCAGTCCACCTCCCCCACAAGTGTTTGCCCTTCATGATTTATTAAGCAGCAAGAATACAAACCTCTAACTGTAATCTACGTTCATTGTCCAGTCCATCCCCTTCCCACTTTCACAAAGGTTTCCAGTGTGACACTGTCACTTGCAATTTCAGATTACTGATTTTATCTCGTGGGGGTTCAGTGAACTGTGGTATTCATGGGAACGAAATCCTAGTCTAAGTGTATAAAAGACAGTTTGATTCCTTGTTTTCCTGCTTTCCTGGATATTGTTCTATTCAGCTGGCACAGTCCTCTTTTCCAGCTGCTTATTCAAAAGTTCATGGTTTTCTTATCATGGAAAGCATTGGATTCCTGTAAGAATGCCGGGAAAGAGGGAGAAGCACCAACCCCATGCAATCAGCCCTCTCCTTCTGAAATTGCTGCTTATACCACACACTACGAATCTTTATTTTAGGGGATCTCTTATCGACAAGCTGTAAAACTCAGTTTTCTTTTTGTACTCTCAAAGGGAACCTCCTAATCATAATTCTTGTAAGCTACTTTGGAGCAAAGCTTCACAGGCCAAGAATAATTGGAGCAGGCTGCTTAATTATGTCAGCTGGAACATTCCTAATTGCGATGCCCCACTTCTTCATGGGACGGTAAGTGCAGAGTGATTGGTGTTTTCCAGCTGGGTTAGGCACACTGGATGCTAGCTCGCTGGAATATTTAGGCAATGATTGTGAAGATGCCCATAGAAATAGGTGTATGTTGATGTGCTTCCTCAATTTAATATTTGTTACTAAAGGATTCACCACTGCAGAGCAAATAATTTAACATATATGCTATTCTCAATTGTAATCAATTTATCATTTTATTAGTCTGTGATCTTGATCAGCCACACTTTGGCATGGTTTAAGAATTCTTGAAACTTCAGTGATGAAGTGAAGACTAAACTCAAGAAGACAATCTGGGTATCAAACATAAGCCAGAGGATACACCCACCATCTGATAAACCCTTAGTACAGATCCACGTATCACAGGAGAGCAAAGTGCCTGTTAAACTGAAATGCATCACTGTGACACAGAGACAACCAAAGGGACAATTTTCATGTACTACCACAGTATAAACCAAGTTCCTTTTATTCCCTGTAAACCATAATTGGCAACGCCAAATGCCAATGAAATCTTCTTTTTAGTGCTATAGGTCTGTCTTCCATGATAGTAACAGATCTGTTTATTTTTCTTGTAAGTTGGGACAGTAAAAAAAGTACTTTGGTTTATAAACAGATATCAGTATGAAAAATTCCCTTCCACCATCAACTCTACTGTTAGCATCTCTCCATGTCTGCAGGATAAAAGCCAAACTCCACTCTCAGCCTTGGAAAAATCTCAAGCAAAAATCAACACAGGTGAGCATGATGTCTTTTAAATATTGTGGTAAGCAGACTAAAATGCTTCGAAAGGCTCCCAGACTCTCATGCAATAGTTAATTAGAATGAAAAAAAAAATTAGTAAATGGGAATCCAGATAAATCTTTCCCACAGAAAAACCAGATATACTGTCAGAGGCAAATTTATTAAAAATAAAGTCTCTGCCACTACCCACTGCCAAGATGATTTTCAGGCTGCAGCCTTTCCTCCATCCTCGCTGTCTTCTCCAGCAACTTTCTGCAGCTTCATGGCTTGCAGAAACACTAGCCAATCTCTCATGAGGCCTTGGAAAGTTACGGTCTTCCCTCTGCCAGGAAATGTGCCTGGGGATTCTCACTCCACTAGAAATAGCTGCTTGGGTCTCTCAGCCTGCAGACAGCTCTTCTTGTTTCTCTCCCTGCCTGCTGACCTCGTTTTGCACACCAAGAAGGTGTCTCCCCTCTGGGTGAGCTGAGCGTCTTGTGGACAAGGAGCCTGCCTCCCCAATGCCTGGCCATGAATAAGCTGTGGATGAGTAAATCAATGTCACAAAATATGCACGTGTTTTCATCCTTGTACCTGTGGCTTAGATGTGGCTGGTAGTGCTCACTATCATCAGTGTTTCCTGAATCTTTCCATTAAGAGATCACAATTTTGGTTAAAAGGAAGTGCAAAAGTTTTCTAAAATGGGGTGCATCATCAAATTTATAAAACTGGACAACTTCTAATATCTTTGAAAAAGCCTATGTGTCCATCTCAAAACAACTGGGTTAAAATTGCCATCTCCACCCCCTCCCCACCCCCCAAAAAAAAATTTTCACAGTTTTTACATTGGTTTTCCCACATTAGAAGCATTTCAGAAGTCCTGTGCATTTAGTGTTGAAATGTTATGAAAAACATATCATTCTTTTCTCCCTCATGATGTATCCAGGATGTGAAAAAGAACCAGGGTCTTCCATGTGGATCTATGTTTTGCTGGGAAATCTTTTGCGTGGAATAGGTGAAACACCTATCCAGCCTCTGGGAATTACATACATTGATGATTATGCCATTGAAGAGAATGCTGCCTTATACATTGGTAAAATGCATAATTATTAATAAGTAAAATAATAATTAAATGTTGGTAAGATAAATATTTAGTTTATTTTTCCTAATGGATTTTTCCCCAGAGGGAACTGAGTCATTCTGAAAAAATATAATGAGTGTTATTGAATTAACTTGCCCTGATTGTTTTGTTTCCATCATTTCCAGTATTAAAGTTTCTTTACGTCATGTACACTCAAGAGACCAAGTTCCCCTTTAATTATACCAGCACAGTTCCATTATCTTAATTTGAGGAAAGAATTTGACCTTAGGTTCCTGCTGTTACCCTAATCTTCCTAATTCTTTTGGAAGTGGACTGCTGAGCCTCTGTGCACATTCAGTTCTCTAGAAAGTGATAAAAAACACGTACTCTTTAAGCACTTAAAATAGAATTTCAGCAGGCACTCAAAGAATTCCCTGCAGATTTGGGTAGAATTATAAACAATAGTGCTGAAGCTCTGAAAAGCTGGTATTGCTGTTTTCTTGTTGTGTCCATTGCCTGAGGACCTCTGCACACTCACCTGAGATACTACCAAAAAATCCTTCCCCACCAGCATCTTGTCCTGACAAGTTTCCAGCTTGGCAAAAGGCAAAAAAAAAAAATCAGGCCGTCTCTAAAAGATTCAGTCTTCCCAGATTTCCAGATCAATTTTGAAAATTCAAAATATGCAGAAAATTTAGCTGAGGGCTTCTTGAAACAATATTGGTACCAAATAACAGTGACTTTTCAGCCTACTCAGGGCCCACCACAACTTAAAATGATCAGTTAAATAATTGACATTTGCTTTCCAGTTTCTTTAATCTAGTCAGCTAAAGAGTTTCTAGCAAACATAGCTTGCTGCTATTATTGAGTTTAGGCCATTAAGTTCCCTGACTTTTTTTTTTTTTCCTTTTGGCTGAGTTCCATTCTTTAGTTGGATGAGAACTAAAAAAAAGGCAAAGTGTCAATGTAGTGGGGGAAATTTTATCATTGGATTTTTTAATCTTGAAAATGTTCTAACTTGTGTAACTAATGTGCCAGAGAGCAATGGTTGGCTCAGTATTTTAAGACTGTATCACTTGTTGCCCATCACATGTCATACTTTGTTGTTTGGTGCAGCAAGAACCAGTGCTCTTTTTCTCAGAAGAGTAACTGTCCCCTCTTTTCTATTGCAGGCTGCGTACAGACAGTTGCAATTATAGGGCCAATATTTGGCTTTCTTCTAGGATCCCTGTGCGCCAAGCTTTATGTTGACACTGGCTTTGTAGATCTGGGTAAGTCAGAAAACTTTAAAAAAAAGTTTAAAAAAAAATCAGTTGGCTCTAATATGCCTATTTTAGGCCAAGACCTATCTAGTTATCTTCTAGGCATAAGGTGTTAGCAGGGTAGAGCAGGCAATTTACAAAATAGAAAGGATGACGGTAATGCAGTACCCCGTGTAGAAAAGGATAGGAAGAAGGAAGGGTATGAAGGAAGTAGGAGGTCTGACCCTTCCTCAGCCCCAGCAGATCTGCAGCTGATGCCTCCCGGGAGACGCCCTGGTGAGGAGGCTCTGCAGGGTCAGCAGGCACCAGGAGAAGGCAGGACTGAGGCTCAGGATCCTGCCAAGAGCTCTGTGTGTGCACTTTGTAGTACACTGTCATTGCCTGGAAAAGAGGTCTTGCAATGAATACCGGGGCTCCTAATTACCTTCCTCCCAAGAAAACACCTTCCATCCCATTTTTCCCTGGCACTTTTGTGCAGAACAGCCTGGATGGGAGCAAGAGCTTGACCACCTGGACTACCCCACATCCTGGTCCTTGCAGCCTCTCTGGGGACATGCAAGCAGTGCAGTTGGGTACTGCATGATGTCAGGGGAAGGCCACTGCTGTGTCACAGGAATCAGCAAGTCCTTATTGCCACCTCACAATTACTCCTGTGACACTGATGGAGACACAAACCACAGCAAAACCTGGTGGCAGTGGTGGGGGGTGGACTCCTCTGGAGAAAGTCTCTGCAAAAATCACCTTTCTTGTTATCAGCAAACCTTCCCAAAAAGCATTTATGTGTTTCTCCTCTTTTTTTTTTTTTACTTTCTCCAGACAGTATAACAATAACTCACAAGGATGTGCAGTGGGTGGGAGCCTGGTGGCTGGGTTACTTGGTAGCAGGTGTGATCAGCATTCTGGCCGGCATCCCCTTCTGGTTCCTGCCGAGGCACCTCCCAAAACCAGAGAGCAGAAAAGACTCCAGTACCTCTTCCGAGCAGTCAAAGTTCATCACTGAGGATAGCAAGGACCAACCCAAATCTTATCAGCACCAAGTGAAGATTGCTGAGATGGCAAAAGGCAAGTCACTAGAATTTCTTTTCTGACCATTGAGTCTTTCTCTCATTAGCTTTTATACTTCAAAATTTTATACTTTATGAGGCCATATTTTAATGGCCTCAGAATTACTCTTTTCCCTCAGGTGTCACACTCCACCTAACTAGTATGCACAAAAAGGGTCTTTTCTTTGATCCCTGGACCTGCTTTTGCATGCAGAATTTCTCCAGATGAGATTGTAAAACTACGCTAGTGACCCAGCAAATATCATGAAGCTCTGCAAAATTTTTTGCTTTCACAGATAGTGACTGTTGCAGAAGTGGGAGTAAAAAAAAAAAAAATCTCAGTTTTTGCTAAACCTTTTTCTTTAAGGTCATTCATTAGAAAAATATGTGCAATATCTGATCAGAATAAGGATGGGCAGACTAGATACATTATTTTAGGAGGCTATCTGGATTTAGATACAAGCTGTTTTGCACAATTTCATTTGCTTGGCCTGTCTTCACCAAAACCATTTTCCTTCAGTACTTGAATCCTTAACTCAATACATCTGTGCTTACTGTCAGCTGTGCTGAGCACTCACTGCCCCCAAATTAAGCTAAAAGATGCTGTGGCTGTTGAGGACACACAGAAACCAGGATTGATTAACCCTGGTTTGTGATCAAAATAAGATACATAGAACAAGATACCTTTTCTGCGAAACTGATGCTTAATAATTGTGCTCTGCTCTTCCCCCATCCAGAAATGGGAGAGCTCTTAGGAGCATCATGGGACTTCATGGACTCCTTCTGAAACATTCCACAGTCCTTCCTTGGAAGGTGCAAACATGTTGCAAAGCGTTATTCACAGCAGTAATTCCCTCTCTGGCCTGGTTGTCATTTCTGTCCTTTTGTCTTGCAGACTTCTTGCCATCACTGAAGAACCTCTTTGGGAATCCAGTTTACGTTCTGTACTTGTGTGCAAGTATCGTTCAGTTCAATTCTTTGATTGGCATGGTGACTTATAAGCCAAAGTATATTGAACAACAGTATGGACAAACATCTTCAAAAACTAATTTTGTTATAGGTAATGCTATATCTGCTTCTTGATATCTTAAAAATTGACATTTTAGGAGAGGCATATACATATATACACACATAAGGAAAACTAGATTTTTTTAGGATACATTTATTTCTCCTCCTTCCTTGACTGGCTTTAAGTAGTAGCTCAAAGAAGGTAAGCTGTTTCATTTCTGCTTTAGCACTAGTTAGGTCTGAGTTTATCTATACAAAAGCTACTGTGAAAGATTACATGATTTGACACCTTATTTCCCGTTGTACTGGAAATTTGAAAAATAATGTATATACAGCACAAGAGAATAATTGTAAGGGGAATTAATTTTAAAATACTTTGCATAAATTTGTTACCAGACAGATCTGTTCCCTTGCTGGCTTCCCATTTACATCAACAAAACGAGGATCAACTCAGTGAGTGCTAAAGGACTGACCATAGAGTAGCTGTGATATTGCCAGTGATTTCTTACTTTCTGAAGAGATTTACGTTAAATAAAAGGAAGTCAACATCATATCCGTGATCACAAAATACATGCGTTGGAAACCTAACATTATTTCAGTGTGATACTGGTGAAGGAAAAAATCTGGTACTTCTGCCCTAACTTTTCCTAAGAGCCTTTCTCTGTTGTGAAGCTAGTCTCCCAAGCCCTCCCATACAACACAAAAGAGAGAGACATTGCTTCAGGCTTTGGGTACTGACGTGGCCATTTATGGAGGTGTCTTCAGGATGGTGAAGTTCACTGCCCAGCTGCTGAACCTGCATGCAGGCTTGGGTTCAGTTCCTGAGGTCCAGGGATTCAATAGCATTAGACAGCAAAGAGGTTTACATCCATCCAATACAGAGGGAACTGCCTTGTTTCAGAGCAGCATTAGTCGCGCAGCAACGGAGGTATATATATGCAGAAAAGCTGTATTGATCCATTGTGCTATGTTAATTCCTTAAAGATAGAAGCTGGAATTTCCTGGCACGAAACTCCTCCAAGCAAGGAGAAATCTTCAAGCATACTTGATGGCTAGAGAAAGTCCAGAAAACAATCCCTACATTCAGTACAGTACTTCTCATTGTATTTAAAGATTTTCTGGAGCTAAGCTTTCAGGTATGTGCAAACTGAGTGAGGATTAAGATCCATTTGATTTCACAAAGCATAGGGACAATATCCAACACAGAATGTGGGATGGCTTGGCTAGGGAAGGATCCTGGCTGAGTGGCCATCCCTCCAATGAGGTGTTTTTCCTTCCTCTTTTTCCTTCCTCTCCCAATCCACCCCTGCTAAGAAAGCTGAGGGCTGACTGGAACTAACAGTGTTTGTTTCCCTTTCCCTACCTCTTCTCCTATTCCTTCTTCTTTTCTTTCTTTTTTTTTTTTTTAAAGATTTCTATCACAATCTCTGACAGATATAAGAACAATTTGAAGCACTATAAAAAAAATCATCTGGAGGTCATAAGGGGCTATTTTTCAGTAGTCACAACCTAAGGAACATGCAAGAAAGTAAAATGGCTCCTGCTCCTGCTGTGTTTGTATAATTTTCCTTACATACAAACACTTTGTTCCCACCCCCCACCCATGATGTCAGTGTCAAGCACTGGAGTCATCTGTAAGGCTATAAGACAAAGACATTAACAAAAAGGATGAATAGGAATGTGCAGGCAGAGCACAGGTACTCTCTGGTGCATCACACGGCTCCCAATTCCAATTCCAGTCCCCTCTTAGTAGCAAAAGAGAACATGAAAACCTGTTATATAGTGACTCTTAATTTACACCACATTTTGGATGCTGCTTCTAAATCCACTGAAGTACAATTTTCATATATATACAGAGTTAAAAATGCTGCCTCAATGACGTTTCTTGAATCTTTTCAGTTAACTGAACGGGGCTTTTTCTAACATCAAACATATCCACTAGCATCTCTTCTAAGCACTGATTTTTTTTCTGTGTGTGCAGGTGGACCAAACACTGACTCAAGCCAGAAATCTAAGGGATCCCAGTGCACTTCCTAGCTTAGACTCTAATGTCATAAGCTGGTGTCTTATGCCAAGTCATTCGAAATCATGTTATAATAACTCCAGTCCCCTGAACAGACTTCTGAAACTTCATCTGCTATGGGAATACATGTATGCTTTGGTACTTGTGTTTTGTAGGCTCTCTCGACTCAGTACCACTAGGTGTCAGCATGAATTAAAAGCTGCAAACCACATCCACAGCCCTGTGCAAAGGGGGCATTTAGTGTGCTGGTAAAGCTGGGAAAATAATTTTCAGTAGCAACGAAATCCAGCAAAGGGCATCTTGCATGACTGTGCGGTATCATTTACGATGGTCTCTATTTATATTTTTTTGCATGTACTGAACGGGATTTTTTTTTTTTGTTCATGTCTATCAATATGGGCACTACTTTGAGCAAAGCTGTCCAGGTAAGGACTACTGGTGACCCAATTTTGCATGTTTCCTTCAACACTTTTCCATTTCATTTCCTGAAGCCTGATACAAGAGAGTCTGTGGGGTATACCTACCTTTCTGCTGTTGCAACACTCACCTAAGCAAGCCTTTCAACAACCAAAACCAGAGAAATTCCCTAACTCTCCTGGGCATGGAGGTGATGACGTACCACTGGCTTTCTCCCTCTCAGAGACTACTCTAGAGGATTATTGGTTTCATGACTGAATCAAAACAGAAAAAGCAGGTCTTGCTCCAGATTTTGTAATACCATAGGTGAAACTGAATTTGCCCTCTAAAAATGAGCAATGCAGGCTCCTCCTGTCAGTGGAAAAGGGAAGCAGAGGAGCTGGAAAGTTGGAGTCGGGCAGCGCCAAAGAATGGCCCCTGTTGCTCCTACTGTTGCTATATGGGCAAAGGACACAGGGAAGGTCTATAGCAAAGCCCCAAGCTGTGCAGAGGGACTGTGGGTGTCTTGGCTGCCCTAAGCAGCACGACACCTCAGGTAACTTCTCTGTGCCCAGAGCAGATCTTGTGAGCAACAACACTAGAAGTATTTCAGTTAACACTACAATGATCCCTCCACTGGCAAACTAACAGTGGAGAAAACCACCTAGCTTAAGAAATGGGAAGATCAATATCTAAACCTTATACATAACCTCTCTGTTGAAGAACCAGCAAAAAATATTTCCCTGGGAGCAAGTTTTTAAAGGCAGTCCTGACACCTTTGTAGAAACAATCCAAGTCTGGACAAATAAAATTCCCCAGCTGAAGATCTTTAACATTTTGTTGCTTCGTCTTATTACTGCTAGTGGTTTTGTGGCTGAGGATAGTCCAGTTGAGCTGGGGTTTTCATTAACACAGATTTTTCCGTTTGATTTCAGGTCTTATCAACATTCCTGCTGTGGCCTTTGGCATGTTCTCTGGGGGACTGATCATGAAAAAATTCAGAATCAACATTTTAGGGGCTGCAAAACTCTCCCTGGGATCATCTTTCTTTGGTTACCTTTTGCTCCTCTCATTATTTGCAATGGGCTGTGAGAATTCGGATGTGGCTGGACTGACCGTGTCGTACCATGGGTATGCTGGGAAGGGCATGCTTCAGCATAAAGTGCTGTTGCAAACCGAACTCCCTCCTCATTTTATTCCACAAAGTATATACTGTTGAAAAGAGAATGCTTCCCAGAAATTTGATTCAAAGCAGTGGAAACTGCTCCATCTATTCCAGCAGGCATTGTGTCAGAACCCTTTCATGATTGTTGCTTTCATCCCAGAGGGGTTTATGCCGCAAGTGCAGATTATTTTTCTGATTACTTTTTAATTATTATTACCATGGGACCCATCCTTTGAGCCTAGACATTTCTGGAAATGTGAGGAGCTCAGTAAGGGGGGTGAGGTGCAATTAATTGTTCCTTGCCTCTGTGTGCTGCTGAACAACGCCTGGCATTTAATAGCCTCTGAACCTGAAACTTAAGGATTCATAACCACGAGTTAGCCATTATGTTAACCATGAGGTATACTTGAGGCTAGCAATTACATGAATAGAAATTGTTATCTGTCCCCCTTAATAAAGCAGCTACTGTCTCACAGTAAGTGGTGTGATATTGTGAAAACCTTTTGATAACAGAGAAATAAAAATTTACACTGCTGCATGGATGTGAAGAGACAACACCTTAATGGACTACAGGAAGAAGGTCTGGCCAGGTGCGCCTGGCAGAGAGCACAGCCCAAGATTTGATAATGAGTTCTTCCACATCTACTAGAAAACATCACTGAAATTTCTCTTTTTCCTCAGAACTAAATCGACGACTGACTACGAGCAAGCCCTGTTTTCAGAGTGCAACTCAGGCTGCACATGTTCCAAGAACGACTGGGACCCCATCTGCGGGGAAAATGGGGTTACCTACATTTCTGCTTGTCTCGCTGGCTGCCAGGCATCCAATGGCACTGGGAAAAACACTGTAAGACAATACTTCATTTCAGTATGTGATGTGGTAGTTTTCCTAATACAACCAGAGTAAGTGGATGAATATTGAATAAGGCATGTCCTCTGCAGCCCCAAACTCGCCAGTTTTTTTTAGCAATCTGCTACACACATTTAAAACTTTCTCAATTGCTGTTTCCAGCAGAAATCCCAAGCACAGAAAGTAAGAGGGGTTTGTTTTTTTTTTTTACCTGTTGGCTATCAAAACTGTTTAACAAAAAAACACTGAAAACACTCACCAACAATACATACTTTACAAATTTCTCCTTCAATGAGCAAGCCTTTTTCTTTTGAAAAACATTTTTCAGTTTGGATTTAAACTTTCTGCTGCCCAGAAAAGCAATTCCTGAACATCCACTTCTCCACTGTCTAGGTTATCACACACTTTTGCCTGCTGTCTTCCAGGTATTTTTTAACTGCAGCTGTGTGGGAACCTTGGAATCTCCTTCACAAAGCTCCTCAGCTGTGGTGGGACCGTGCCAAAAAGGAAATGAATGTCCAAAAATGTTTCTATATTTTCTAGTAATATCAGTTATCACTTCATATACTTTGTCAGTAGGTGGCACACCTGGATACATACTGCTTCTAAGGTAAGAAATAATTTCTGCTAGCATTGCCCAATGTTTTTAAGGTGTTTTGACATGTGTAACTGGGTGTCCTTCCCACCCTAGTACTGTGAAATGTTTTCAGCTATGCAAGATGGCTTTTAAAATGGCTTTTTTTTTTTACTGTTGAAAGGCATCCTCATAATTTGACAATGAATTTTCTACTACTGAAGCAAAAATGTGCTTATGATTATCAGCAATACCTTTCTGTCTTTAAACATGACATAGGAGGCCTGGTTATCATTTGTACCAAATTCCACTTCCCTTAATGCCTTTTATATCAACAGAATGGTGTTAAATGGCCTCCATGCAAATGGAAATTAGCTCTGCAGGTGCCAATGTGTGCACGTGTATGTGTATAGGTAGCCAGTTTTCCTCACTTGCTATGGACACCGATGCACAGCTACACAGAGGTGATCTAACCCAGACCCTCTGTATACACTCAGCTCTTCTCCTGTAGTCCATTTTATTATTCCATGTAATTGTTCTGTCCCAGATTTCTCACTTAAAAACAAAGATAGATTTAGAATGAGGTGTTTGGGGTTTTTTCCTGTTGTAATAATCACAGGTTTATTAAATGCTTGTCCCAAGGGATCATTGCAATATGCATTTAACTGCTGGAACTATTTGTCCATCACCGAGTGTAAGCCTTTAAGCTAATTTTAGAAAGTGCAAAAGGAATATAACACATCCAGCTATTAACCTGGATATTTGTCAGCTTCCTGCAATTTTTGGATTCTAAATGCTGCTCCATTCTGTTTTGGAAAGCTTTCTTTCTCAGTTCCTCTTTCCAAATTGCATCCAGATGAGTACATTCTACTTCTCAACCAAAACAACAGTAAACATAGTTTAACTAATCTTTATTATGGTTATGTTTTCTTACCTGAAAATTTTCTTTGTTTTTGAATGAAATTTTCTGAAACAATCTTGTCTGATTGGCAGTGTCTTTATATCACATGGAAAAAGCCAATGCTACAACTGGCTGAATACAGCCTATATGGAAAACCCTAAATAAATAAATGTAACTTCAGCTGTGGTTCCAGCACAACCCTTAAACCAGAAGTAATATGCACACAGAGACTTTCAGAAATGGTCAAGTTGAGGATCATTCTCCACTGCCCTCCACAAACACTGCCAGTGAGGTATATGATTTAAACCATTTAAGCTGCGTAGCTTTCCATACCCACCTTGTAGGGTTACCACTGAGTACTGAAAAAACGCATGGCATCTCTCTTTCTCCAAGGAGTCACTCCAAGAAGAACAATCATGTTATAATCCGTTGTAGCCAATTTTTACTGAAGCTTATGCAACACTGAAACTGTCCATGCACCAAGAGGAGAATGACTCATTAGTTGAGAGCTTGTAGCCAAGCTTTCAGGATTTCTGACAGATTGCCCTCTGTGGTTTCTTGTGGCACAGGGGGATTTTTGTTGTGTAAATGTGGGCATAGGGCTATGCAGGCATGCAGTCTCCTTCCCCTTTCCCACCACAGGATGTCCCCTTTCTATCTGTAAAATAGATGGTGAAAATGTACAGATGTGGTGCCATATAGGGTCTTGAAACCATCATTGTCATGCTCAACCTCCTGTTTTCCATCTTGTCTGCAGAAATGTTTGGGAGGAGACATTTGTAGTCGAACACCTAGGAGCTTAAAAGAGTTGCCTGGACTTCTCAACCCTAAGCACTTGCTCTCAGAGGACTTACTGCTTAACAGATTTATTTATAATGATACTAAGACATCTTGCTATATGAAATCGGCAAAACAGCTTAATTGGTTCTGCTCCAGTAGTTTTTATTTCTGTTGAAAATCATTTTAGTTTGAGAGACATTTAATTGAAACAGAGAAGTTATGTGTTTTTCTGCTGGATTGAAGGCACTCAAATCTGATGTGCAGTTAAATAAAATGTTTCAGTAAGTTCAATCATTTTAATTTTTTTTTCTCTGTAAGTGACCTATGGGCACAATTCCACTTTAAGCTCACACTTGCTTTTCTGAAATACGTCACTGACTGTCTTTCCCTGAAAATCTATCTGAACCCGAAGTGTGCCTCTGTTCCCAGAAATAATATAAACGCTTTTGAAAACAAATCATCCCAAGGTCAAGTTGCAGGCTTTGTTAAGTATTATTTCCAATTATCTGGTTTTGAAATTATTTGATATTCAGTCAGTTCTGTAAGATTCCAGTACTTAAGCAAGCTGATGTTTTCAGATGAGCAGATGTTGTTGCTCCTGCCGTGGAGTGCAAATACAGCTATACATAGGCAAATACAGCTATATATAGGCAAATACAGCCTATAAGATTTAGTGACATTTACTTCAAGGGTTTACATGACTGAAATCATTGAAATATGTAATATTCTTACCATTAGTGACAGAGTCATTTGCTGAAATGTCTTTTTAGTGGTATTAGACTAATTACAATTGCCAAGGAACTTGGGAAAGCCTTAAAGTTTTGGAGAAAAAAACCCTGCAATTCAGATAGCTGTTCAAGCACAAGCTATTAATAGCAGGAGATTAGGCAGTGAAAAGGAAGTCTCAGATCTCCCTGAGAGGTTTGGCTCTCACTCAGGATCTTAAAGAACTTGTGTGTCCATGCAAAGACAATAAAAATGCACAGACAATTTGTTTTCCACCTGAAAGAGAAGATTTGTTTTGCAGGATGTAAGTCCTACAGAACACATAATAAATACCCAGTTACAGGTTTTATTTTCCACTTTTTGCTTTCTATGACCTGGCATTTGGTTGAATGGACTGCTAGACTGAGGCATGCTTGTGTAGTGTGTTATCTGATAGGAAGGCAAAACACTGCTTTTCTGGATCAATATCCTATTACATTCATTTCTGCATCGTTGACAATGCCTGTATAAACCACAGTATAACAAACTGTATTATGATAATCCATGATCAGGACATTAGAGAATAAAGCACCTGGATTACAAAACAAGATGCACACACCAATTTTTTTGACCATGGTACTTTGCTGTTGTTTTCCATACATGGATTTCTGCAGAAGCTAAGTCCACTGAACTTCAGAGCACATAGACTGGACCTCCAAAGTGCAATGTTTATTCATAGTGACAACTGAGCTTCAGCCTATTTTTTTCAATATTTAATAGAATGACTGTGACAACAGGGAGCTTTTTCAGTTACCACAATGAAATACACATGCCGCTCAAGCCACATGTCAAGCATGTCCCAGTTTAATCATGTGACTGGAGCTACTCACATGCCAAAAAGTAAAGCATGTACTGGGGTTCTTCCTGGATTGAGTATTGTGACAGGCAGTCTGATACATGCTGGGTGAAGCGGCACACTTGTGCAGCTGGTGAGGTTAGCAGCAGTTCTACTATTCTGAGTGGCTCCATATGCACACCACTGCTAGAGTGGATATGAAAGGCAGCTGTTCTCCTGCCCACCACCTCCACCCTCCTAGAAGAGCCAGGATGATGACCCAAGGCTGGAGCAGGGCTGATCTGGAGCCAGAAGGACTAATGTCTGTGCTGGGCTCCCACAGAAATCTCAGAAAAGTCCAAACGTAAATGGTCTGTTCTGTCTGAGAATGTCTTGGAGGATTTACCCTTACAGGAGGTGTGATCCTGAGTGCAATGAAAACTGAGTGCCTAAATACCTTATACTAGCCTGAATCATGAGCCACAATTACACAGAGTGTTCAACTGCGTAAGACTATACGATGATGCATGATTTCACAACCAATTTTCTTGTCCTGTGTTAGTAAACCCTCAGTGCTGGTATTATCTGAAAATGCAGGACCTTCTTAAATGTGATATTTAATACAGATGGTCAGAATTCCTGAATACTGTTCTGATTTTATCACATTATTTACACGTTTCTGTAATTCTGTTAAAGTCAGTGTCACTAAGGAGGAAAAAGTCACATTTCTTTTCTTCCTCTTGCTTTCTGTTTGTGTGCAAATTATCTACAGTCAATTCTTTATTTCTGTTTAACACTTTTTTTTTTTAATTTCAGATGCATTAAACCACACTTGAAATCATTTGCTCTTGGTATCTATACTCTGGCAATAAGAGTACTTGGTAAGTCCAGTTGTACTCTTGGGTCTGTTTTAATATACTCCTCACTAATTTATCCTAGAATTAAACTTTGATTGTTGGTAAGAACAGTGTCTAACTGACAAGTTAATTTTATATTATTTAAAAAAAAATAAGAAAAGGGTTGGAAAAAGGAAGCAGCTTTGTATTTTTTAAATTGTATAACTGTGTCTTAGGTATAATAAAAATATACACTACTAATGTCCGTAGAAGTGACAAGTGATCCTTTGGACTATGAAGCTAACACCAGAATTCCTTCTTGTCTCTCCTTATTCAATAACAAACATAAGAGACCAGCTATGGCTCAGAGTTTGTGACTGGTTTTCAGGCATATTTTCACTAGTGTCAAACTGCATCAGCCTACAGACAGGCATGCCTGAGGGCAGGGTTCCCTGCAGCCTTGTGGTAGAGCCACCTCTAAGGTTTCTCTAAACTCAAGGGTACCCTGAGATTCCAATGGACTGGAAATTCTAAAATCTTCTAGGTATTCATAGGAAAGGTGGTAATTAGCAAGAAGCAAGAACTTAGATGAGCTGGATGAGGTGGATGAAATTACATCAAAACAAGCTGTTGGCTGCTTTCTCACACCTTTGCAGGCCAAGATTTTCCCTCCAGGCTTACTTTCTTCTCCAGCAACCATTGGTGGCACCCCAGCTTGTACAGAGCCCACAATGTCCCCACTAGCCCCTGAAGAAAGGCTTTTCCTTTCTGTCGCTCAAGATCACTGCAGTAGGTTTGCCCTTGCCACAGTAGGATCTCAGGATATTTGCAGGATACTTGTAGCCCCACTGTCTCTCTCCCTTCTCACCCCCCTCTACCGACATATAGGATACCCCTAAGCTGAACAGGCACCATCACTCTCAAGAAAGGAGAAATATCTCCTTTTTTTGCCTCGAGAGGGGTCCCGCAGGGAAAGGAAACCAAGCCATGGCCAGCACTCCTTCCACTGACTTCAACAGGCTTTTTGATGTTCAGCTGTGTTTCCTCCCCACCCGGTTCCCCACAGGGAGGAAAGGGCGGTGTGTGCCTGGGCAACGCAAGGCACTACTTCTCAAATCAACAAGCAGTGTGGAAGTGCCATTGCTGGTCGAATGTATTAATTAATGTTCTACATGAATATGAGCCTAGATCAGAACTGATCACCCCGGCAAGTAACCTTCTTGCCTCTATTCATTTGTTAAATACACCCAGCGGGAATTCCAGCCCCAGTGTATTTTGGAGTGGCCATAGATACCACTTGCCTGAAGTGGGGAAGCAAAAGATGTGGGGGAAGAGGAGCATGCAGACTCTACAACTCCAGTGCACTCAGGTAAAAGCTCTTTTCCATTCATTCTTGAACTTATGTTATGTTCTGTAAGTACATCTACACCTGGGACTGGTAGGAGAATTTCTGTAAGAATATTTGAGTGAAAGATTTGAAGTTGAATGAAATCATCTGGCTAGCAATCTTAATAACAGTTCTCAGGTTTTAGCATTCTCTTTTGGTTTAGGATTTTTTTGGAGTGGTCATCTTACTTCAATATCAACTGGAAATATTTGAGTTACTTGATTTTTAACCAAAAAAAACCCATTAGAGTTAAAACCTCAGTTTTATGCTAAAGCTTCTCCCATTTTTTAACAACTGCTGTGAGAGCATGTGCCTGTAAGTAAACAAGTAAAAGGGCTGTTAAACCTCATCAATGTTCCGTGTTGGAGTTGGACCACAAGAAGGAAGGGAAGGGTGCCACAAAGAACACCTGGCTTATCTAGAGGCTTAAGCGCAGTGTTGCCTTTTTTTGATTTGTTTCTAGAGGAGTTTAATTATCTGAACTGTACTCATGAAAGGCATTGCTAGAAACAGAGAATGGAATAACAATGGTGAAAGGAAAACGAGAGCAGGTTTCTGTTCCCTCCACCCCTAAGAAAAAACATGAGGGGAAGGTACATCTTGTTTTGAAAAGGACAAAAGCTCATTTGGGACTCATTACTAATAAAGCATAATGATATTATTGTTGCTGTTGTTGCTGTTACTTGTTGTCACTGTCGTAAAGCAAAAAAACCATAAAATGTTCTTGGTATCACTGGTACTTTTTAGGAGGCAACAAGAAAAATTGATTAATTACCCTAGAAATACTAGAATTGTTCTCACTGAAGCACATTGGGGTGGAGGACGTCAGTCAATGCCTGAGATGCTTTCTTGGCCACAGACCACACAACACCTGACCTGAGTGAGCTGGCAAACTCTCATCTCCAGGGTCATCACTTTGCTTGAAGAGCTTTCTTACTCAGCCTTACCACATGAAAATATAAATGTGTCCTTGCTGCCTTCTAGTCGTATGTTGCCTTTGAAATAATAGGCTCTGATCAATCATTTCTCTCTCAGGTATGTGTACCTGGGGCTGACTTTGGTGTTGGGCACAGTGTCCATTTTCTTCAGTGTTGCTGTCCTTTGGGTTCTCTGGAAAAGGTCTTCTCCACAAGATGAGACCCTCTCAGCCAACGGGGAGAGAGGCACCTGTGGGACAGAGAGCAGGAAAGATAATTTTGTCAATAGTGACCATTTAATTCAGACAACTTACTGGCCAGAAAAGGAGACTAGACTTTAGGAAGACTGACATCTCCAGCGTGACTTTACCCAGTGAGTGGTGTTCCAGGCAAAAATTCATCATCAGTAAAGCGGTATCTTAGTAATCATCTTGAAAATGTTCACCATCATGTAATTTTCACTGTAAACACCAAAAGCAAAGACAACCATTTTAGCACATGCACAGCTCTGAAAACAGTACTCACCACTTGTCCTGCCAAGTCAGTGCCACTCAAGTGAGGGGGTTTGTTACAGCTGGGAAAGTGCAGCTTGCTCCCTTGGTGAGAAGCTGGTTTTATGGCTGCCCCTCAGCTCCATCCCTTCTCGTCAAGCTGCAACAGCTGCTGCTGCCACTTGGCTCCCTTCTGTGTGTTAGACGTAGCGGGCAGGCTGCACTGCAGCTCTCTCCACCATGCTACCAGCCCAAGAGGAGCTGGCGCACAAACCCGACTTGGCAACCTGGAAGGCGTGGGGATATTCTGCACTGATTCTCGTATATAGTTTGCCCTTGCAAGCAGTGTGGCACAGGGCAAGAGGAAGATGGTTTGCTGGAAGGACAAATCATCTACAGGCTCTGGGCATCTTGTGAATTCAACCCATAACACTTAGACCATCAAATGTTGTGGTCAGGGGTTCCTTGTCATGTATACTCTAGCTGTGTTATACCACAACAATAACAGCAATAAAAGTTGTTATTGCAGTCAAAGACTCCACAAGAGTGTTGTCCAAAGGAAACTGGAACAAAAAATAGAGCTTTTTTAGGTTTCCAGCAGTTCCTTGCTACTTGCTAGTTCTCAGTGTACTGAATAATTTTATGCATTTTATGCAATGTAATAACACTATGATACCAGACACATATGATTTATTTTTTAAAAAACTATGACAAGACAGCTTGGAAACAATAAAATGAATTGAAAGACTAAGTGATTTGGGGCTTTTCCTTTTTATCTGTTGCATTTGCTGGCTGAAACTAAGACATATATCTCAGTATCCCTTTATACATAATTTTTGCAGTTTGATAATATTTGGTAGTAAATAAATTTGGGGCGGGGAGTATAAGGGAGAGTTGTTTAGCATGGAACAAAAGTTCAAGCATGCTTGCACTGAAGAAGATAGCAACAGCAACACTACAAAGTGTGTCCTTTAAAGCAACTAGACTTTTAGAGCACATGATGAATGGTAGGCTTCACCCTTCATCATAATACTAGAAAAACTATCTCATATCACATCCCTTGCATCTCAGCAGTGACTATAGGTACCCCACTGCCTAGCTGATCTTACAGGAGAGATGCAGATGTGGAGGCTATTCTGTGGGATGCATCAGGATGTATAAGAATGGAATTTGCTGAGGTTTATCAATGATAAATATTAAGAATGTGTCATTAGGGAATTACCTAATCTATTCAGTAGGAATACCAAGAAGAAGGATGTTGCTTAAGCACCAAATACCTGCAGAAGGTAAGGATTTAAAGCCATCACTTGAGAAAATGCAGATGTCAGAGGAAGGACTGATGCCAACCGCCATTTGCCACATGTGTGAATGTTTAGACACTGTCCTGGAATATGGGAGACATGGTCCCCATATGGTCCCCAGCTCTTTCTCCTCCCAAGAGAGTGTTGGAAGCTACAAGCAATGGGGTACTGGAGAGCTGTGGCTATTCTCTTTGCCCTGTATAACTGGATGTTGAGCTGAACAAACAAAATTACAATAATGACAAGGTTTGTGAATATGGGACTAACTGAAGTATTATGGCTAGGGTGAATCACAAAGATTGGCATTCCAGTCTCAGGTCTCATTCATACTGCATCATCATAAAAACAGCAAAAAATGTCAAACTGCATCAGCATACAGGAGTAAGAGAGATGCTTGGAGCCTTCCATAGCCTCCTTGCGAGGGCATTTTTCATAGAAATGACTTGTCAGATCCAGTGAGAGAAAGCGACAACCCAACAACCAAAGCACACACTGAGACAAAAAAGGAGGGATATCTGTATTTCACTCAATGTTTGTTGTTGTAGGTGTGTCAAATAAATGGGAATTATTCCTAATTTGCAGATCAGTCGTGACAGGGCTTACAGTGGGGACACGGCTGCTCAGCAATGCTGAAGCTGTCACAGAGGCAGTTCTGCATATGCCCAGCAGGAAGACAGCCAGAAAATATCACTGGTTTACAGGACAAAGAAAGAAAATAAGAGGAATAAACATATCCTACTCTGATTGAGAAATAAACAGGAAAAAAATTAACTTCTTTGGTTGTGGCTAAGCTTATGTATGTAAGCTTGTATTTAGTGGATAATTCTTTTAAAGCATGGGCTTTCCTTCCATACCCCATTTTCTTTACACATGAAAGGAAGAGGAATGCTATAAAATATTTTTTTTCAGTAAGTCTTGTTTCCATTACGGTTTAAAAATGAGCACTCTTTTTTTTCCTCTCATCCTTCAACAACGATAATACTGTAAGTTAAGAAGTAAATACACTCTTTTCCCACTTTGAATTATTTTAAAGTCTGCTATTTTATTTTAATACTTCAAGTAGTAATATGGATGCATTGATGAGTGTCTCACTAGAGATACATATTCTGGATTTGCTATAATAGATGAACAAATGTCCTCAGAACTAAGGGATTTGGACCTGTCAGGTTCTTCCTACCAGAATTCTTCATCTTAAATGAAATCTGCAACTGGGAATGTCTTACAGAGGTCAACAAATATGCTTTTTTCCCTTCTATTTTTTTTTTTTTAGAATTAGAGATATTAAACAACGATTGAGAGACTGCAAAGAAGCAAATGCTTTTCATTTTCAAAGGTGAGATTGCTAAAAGTGTTGGTTGAGGAGATTTCCAAACCATTGATGTCAGCCTCTGAGGCCAGAGTGGGACTCAAAGCCTTGTTAAGAAGGACCCGGAGGCCATATGCTGTGTAAAAATGGTATTTATACATTGTCATCTTATAGCAAGGACCCTAATAGGCACATATGAGAAAAGGCAAGGTTGCCACCCCATGTCACATGATGGGAAGTGCAAATAGGCCTGGGGCACGTGAGGCAGTGCACCTTCTCTCTTCTACCTCCCAGCAAAAAGTGCAACCCTCAAGTGACATAATGTCTTGCTTATAGGCACATCATGGCTAATCATGTCAGGAGGGAAACAGAGGAATCCTAACAAATAAAGGAGGCAAAAAAATGAAGTCAGTAGACTGTGGGGACAATGCATTTGATATATACCTCATGCCCTCCCTGGATTTGAGAGGAAAGAAGCATCAGTATAGGATGAAGTATCTTCAGGTTACAGACAGTTGAACAGCTACCTCATCCTTGTCCCACTATTAAATTGCTATATATATGATCCTGTAATCTAAGGAAATTGCCAAATGACAGAGAGTAAATGGTGTGCATGTATCAAAAAGAATACCTAGGCTCAATAATCATAGGTTGCCTCCTTGATGTGCTCAAAACAGTGAGTAAGACTGATGTATGAAACAACTACTGGAATATTTTTAAGCAGCAGGATGCTTCTTACCATCTGAGAGAAAACATTAACATTACCACTTTGGCTGGTTTGACTGTTGATGACATAACACAATTTAAGTGTTTGAAATATGTAACTACATTGAAAGAAAAAAGCCTCACTCCTCTCTAGAAACTATGAAGTGTGTAATACATAGACTCGCAAACAGCTAAGTCACAGGGGTATTTTAAAAGTATTTGTAAATACAGACCTATTATTGATAATAATGAGAAATATGAAGAAAATGAATACACTTGTTTAACAGAAGAAGAGCATAGAAGGATACTGAAAACTAGCAATTACAACACAAATGAACAGAGGCAATGTTTCATCTCACCAGCAGCAGAATTATGGGGATAGAAGTTTATACAGATTTAAAGAGTGACTAGGTGAAGAGGGGGTGAAGAGGAAAAATGTATTGAAGGCTCTTTAAAGTGTAAAGACACCTCAGAACATCCAAGACCTAAAAAAAAAGGGCAAAAAAAAAAAACCATCCATGGAGAGTGAAAGAGCATATGAGAAAGTATGGTTATGTATAAGACCATAAGGATGACCAATAGCAAGAGAGATTAGAGCTGGTTAGTGTAGAAAAAACATAACAAAAAGGGGGACCGTAAGCAGCATGGGAAGCGTTGCTAGAGATCAGCTGCTCACTGTCTCTTCCAATACAAGTACAAACCAAGACAGCAGAAAGGATGTTCAAAGCACAGGAGCTGGCTTTTCACACAGCAGGTGTGAGACTTGAGAAATCCTCACAAATAAATGTTGTTTCATTTAATATTTCAAAGAAATAGATTCAAAGGGAGATGAGGTATTTATAAAAAAGAAAATGCCATGTGGGTCATTAGGTGCCTGCCTTTGTCTCCTGGTTCTGCTCAAAACTTCTTTTGTATTTCGAAACTGATTGTCTTTTGGGAGAGTAGCAGACATATCATACATACTGCTGACTCTTGCTTTCCCTAAGCATCCTCCCTTGATTACTGCCTGTAAGGGCTTTGAGAGCACTGATGGCTCTGACATGCCTGCCCTGGGACCCACCTCCACCTTTGGCCATGGGCCCCAGAGCCTCATTTCAGCTCCAACCTGTGCATACAATCCTGATCTGAGCCATTTTGGAGGTTTACATGTGCTGAGCCCTCTCCCTCGCTCTTCCTGAATTATTGTCTAGGTTTCAGGGATTGTCCTAGGACCTGACTTCTTAATTTGCCTTTGGCTGACAGTCGCTGGCCTGAGGCTGGGACCAGTGGCTGTTGCTGCCTCAGCTCTGCTGACCCTGATCAGGTGTTGGGTATACAGCCTGCACTGGGTTGACCCTCAGCTGCCAGCTTGTGCTCCCTCGTAGAGCAGCCCCTCTCAGCAAGAGCCTTTGGGCTAGAGTGTTCACAGGTCTGACTCAGACTGGTTGTCTCTTCTTGTACCCTGGAGCATCACTAAGCAAGTACTGTGTGAGGCAGTACTTCAATCCAGTGTTAATCAATTTCTGGAAAAAAAGAAAGTCCACAGTTGCTGTAAAGATTATGAGAACAATTAAAAGGTGGGGCCCTTTAATGGTGATTTAGAGTGCTCATTAAAATGACCTTAGTTAAGCAACATGCAGTTAACATCATCAGGAGGTTCATTAACTAAGTTCTTCACAGAGTAATACTGTTCATGGAATTTTGAAGAGAGTAAATAAGGAAAGGATTTAGTGGAGAGCAAGCAGAGCACATTCTCGCAGCTTGATGATGACCAGGTCAGGAAACTTTCTCTCATGGCTGCTGAGCAAGGTAACTTTGAAAGGATGTTGAACATGGTGGTAACCAGAACCCTCTCCTTGATCCTGTGATGTTGGCAATTCTAAAAGAAGATGCTGAAAAATGGGGACTGGTTTAAAAAAAAGAAACCCTGTGAAAGTGTTATGAAGTCAGCAAAATTCTGTTTATTTAATTCTGCAGACAAAGGTAGACTATGTTCCAGTCCCTGGAAAACAAACAGGACAAAACTGCATTGGAAATAAATTTATTTTTTTTTCACTAGAACAACAGTCTTTGGAATGTTGTAGATTTTTCTGTCACATGTAGTCTTTAAATCAAGACTTGACCATTCTTGTAAAAGATCTGCTCTAGTGTAACAAGGCAGACAAACAGCCTAGTGAAGTTGTATTGTATGTAAGGCCAGATATTCAATTGTTTCAACTATAATTTTTTTTTCAGACTTTATATCTCAGGTAATATCCCAGACCACATGAAGGGGATTTTGCCTTGAGGATTTCAACTGAAATATGCATATTTTTCATTGTTGTTATGCTATGATGCAGCACACATTTGGACTAGCTCCTACAAAAGTCTAAGCACTTTCACCTGCCATTAGCTTGCACACCTTCAATTCTGCATCTATAGCAACTCCAAACCAAGCTGCCAATTGAGAATGAATGCAAAGAGAAGCTGTTCAAACATCATTAAAGACCACCCTTTGAATTTTAAGTAGAAAAATAAGAAATATCATTAAACCAGCACATCCTGATCTACTTTTCCCAAGATAAATACACGATGCAAATCAGTGACAAAATTATCCATGAGTTCTTATGAAAGACAAACACTCCACTGAGCAGTGGAAGGAACAAGTCCCAGATACTAGTGAGATGGTGAAACCAAATCAGCTTGTCAGCACGCTTTTCTTTCTTGTTAGCTCTACAGCATCAAGCTGAAACTGGATGCACTGAAACAGGAACACCAAGAAACTTTCTCCATTATTGTAAAGGTTTTTCACATTCTCAGGATCATGTAGTAGCTTAGCATTTGCTTACCTGTACACCAGCCCTTTTATGTAGTTTGTTAACTAAGAGTTAAATTTTAAAATACATTGATTTTCTTTATTTAGAGATTAGTGTCTCGAGAATAAAAAGGGCTCTAATCAAAGCTGCCTACTGCAGTTGGCCTCTGCCTGGCTGACTGCTCCCTGCTGCTGCTGGCTCCCCTCTTGTAAACTGGTGCCTTCTCGTGGGAATCTGCTGCCACCCTCTGCCTGGAGGAGTCTGCAACCGGGTCCTGTGGTAAAAAGGTGATTATCTTTGTGTGGCTTTTGTAAGGATTGTTTTTATTCTCAGGAGTAATCAGCAATTACTAATATCTCACTGTTCTTATTAAGGGGATTTTTATTATCATAATCCAATTTTTTCCCATGAGTGTAAGTTACAGTCATATGGGAGGGCTTGGATGAAAAAAAGGATGAGATATTGTCTTTTTTCAGGTGTGAGACCGTAGTCTTTGATTTGTCTTCAGTAATTTCCCATTTCCCATTCTGGTATTTTTGGTCAGCAGTTCTTGGTTCAAGAAGTCAACTTTGAATGTGGGTGCTTCCACAGTTTGGACAACAGCAGTGAATACACAAAAATTCTTGTCAGCCATAGACAGAGCAAAGTATAAAATATATTTTTAATTCAATATATTTTTAATTCCAGAAAAAAATGGGGAGAAATTGCTGTGTATTCATATGTTCAAATGAGCAAACTAGAGGAATACTGTTGCTACTTTTACTATATGAAAAAAAAGTGGCATCTTTTTCACAGTTTCTACTACATTTAGTACATTTAGCCTTCTCATATTTTTAGGATTGAAAGGCAAAAAAACCTTTGGGTGGGTCTGCTAATACATCTGAAGACAACTCAGAAATGAAACCTTGGGAAAGTAAAGCTCTGTTGAAAAACATTGTAAATCAAGAAGGAATGCTTACTTATATTGACATAGGCAAAGTGCAATAGTGCAGTTTGCAACGCACCTCTGAAGAAGGAGGAGGGCACAGGTTTTTGTGTGTATGTGCACTTGGTATAACATCAGTAACGACATAGATTAGCAGAAGTACAGTATGCCATCCTGCAATAAAGAGCAATAGACAAGGGCTAAGATGCCTAACTTGTGACTAGAAATGTCAATCATGGTATAAGAAACCTGCTGGAAGTGGATGGTTGATGCTTTATGCCACAACAAAGCATGAAGAATCACCACCTCTGAGAAGAAGAGGCCCACATCTGTTGTAGGACCATAAATTTCGACTTCTTGCATGTACATGACCATCTGACTGTGAGGATATGTTTGACTTTTTAGAGAAATTGCAGGCAGCAGTGTTTTTATTTTTTTAATTCAGATGTAAATCTGATGGATACAATCCTAATGTAACACCATGTTTTTTTTTCTGTAACAATGAATGAAGCCTCCCTTGACCACATTACTGATCACTTAGTCAGGAAAGCTAAAAGTAGTTCTGCACAAGAAATTACAAGTAAAAGAAATCAATAAAATACCAAGAGAGATTTATGGATGATTATGGAACAAGTTATACTTGAAGAATTATTAGGCAAACAATAGACTGGTGATTGAGAACAGCCAGTGTGGATTTATCAATGGCAAATCATGGCCTGACCAAGCTGGTTGCCTTCTACAATGGGATAAGTGGCCAGATGGGCAGGGGCAGAGCAGTACATGTTGTTTACTGGGACTTTAGCAAGACTTTTGGCACAGTCTCCCTTATTATCCTGATAACCAAACAGGTGAGATGTAGTCTATCCACTCTAGGGTGGACAGAAAACTAGATCTGAAATTGTGATCAGTAGTTCAAAGACCAGCAGCTGGAGGCCAGTTGCTAGTGATGTTCCTCAGAAGACAACACTGGGGTTGATAATGGTGAACAACTTCATTAATGGTTTGGAGAACAGGACTGGAAGTTCTCTCAGCAAGTTCATTTATGACACCAAACTGAGAAAGGAGCAGTTCGTATGCTGGACAGCAAAATGGCAGAAGAGGTTTGATAAGAATGGAGAAACAACTAAACGGTTGTTAAAGACCAGAAGACCTGGAAAAGTCATTCTTTCCCTCTGTTTGGTACTTGTCAGGATGCATTTGGAATGTTGTGTCTGGTTTGAAGCTTTCCAGGAAAAGACAGACATTGATCAACTGAGTCAAGTTGAATGAATGATGGATCTTATTGCTTTTTCAGCTATCTAATGGGTGCCTATACAGAAGACAGCATCAGACTCTCCCATGTGCACAGGTGATGCACAGCAAGAAGGTGAAAGGCAATAGACACAAGTTGCAGCAAAAGAGGTTTCAATTATATATACATACACATCTACTTATACAAGTTATTTACTGTGAGAGTGGTCAGACACTGGACTAGGTGCCAGGGGAGGCTGTGGAACCTCCTTCCTTGGAGATTTGCATCCTAAACTCAACTTGATGAGATCTCAGAAACACCAACAAACTTGGAAGTTAGTCCTGCTTTCAGTGCAGACGATTGGAGCAGATGAGCTCCAGAGTTTCCTTCCAGTCTAAATTAGGTTGTGATTCTAAGACTTTTTCAAAGGTTTCCTCTAAGATTACTTTCCCTTGGAAGGCATCCCAAAGCTTGATGAAGCCAGCAGTTAATGCACATCTATTCTAGGTTTTTCAGATAGGCACTAGTCTGTCTTTTAATTTTAATTACTGTTATTAGATTTCTAAATACATTATGCATGACATTCCAGCTTCACTTTTTGAAATAACAGTAAAGGCACAAATTTGGATGGAATGGTTAAAGAGAGAAGACTCTTGGATATCATAGAGAGAAAAAAGAAGAATGAACCTGAGAATGGCAAAATAGAAGGGGAATACAATGTTAAATAGAAAGTTGCACATCTGATGGAAAATAACAGAAATTTCAGCTCCAGTGTAGGAGTTCCTTAACTGAAAATTTTTGAGAAGACCATGAGCATACCTGTTAATTGTAGATAACTAGGAACCACCCTTAAAAAGGTGCTTTCCTGAAAATGCTATATGTACTCTTAGAACATATCAGACAAGGCTAGTGATAAGGAATAGTTAATATTTCAGTATGCGGCACTGGTGAGATTACACCTGGAATGTGGTATACATTTTTAGCCATGTTGTGGTGGGTTGACCCTGGCTGGATGCCAGGTGCCGACCAAAGCCACTGTGTCACACCCCTTCTCAGCCAGAAAGGGGAGAGAATACATAACAAAAGGCTTATGGGTCAAGGTAAGGACAGGGAGATATCATTCAGCAATTACTGTCATGGGCAAAACAGACTCCACTTGGGGAAATTAGTTGAATTTGTTACCAATCAAATCAGAGTAGGACAATGAGTAATACCAAATCTTGAAAACTACTCCCTTCTTCCTGGCCTCAACTTCACTCCCAATTCTCTACCTCCTCCCCCCGAGCGACTCAGGGGGATGGGGAATGGGGGTTGCCATCAGTTCATCACATGTTGTCTCTGCTGCTCCTTCCTCCTCAGGGGAGGACTCCTCACACTCTTCCCCTGCTCCAGTGAGGGGTCCCTCCCGTGGGATACAGTCCTCCGTGAACTCCT
Organism: Syrrhaptes paradoxus; assembly: GCA_013400615.1. Taxonomy (NCBI): domain Eukaryota; kingdom Metazoa; phylum Chordata; class Aves; order Pterocliformes; family Pteroclidae; genus Syrrhaptes; species Syrrhaptes paradoxus. The sequence goes on from VZTO01004020.1 coordinate 130,226, forward strand.
CCAATATGAGTCCTTCCCATGGGCTGCAGTTCTTCACTAGCAGCTCCAGCGTGGGTCCCATCTGTGGAGTGCAGTCCTTCAGGAGTAGGCTGCTTCAGTGTGGGTCCTCCACAGAGTCACAAGTCCTGCTAGCAAACCTGCTCCAGCCTGGGCTCCTCTCTCCACAGGTCCACACATCCTGCCAGGAGTCTGCTCCAGTGCAGGCTTGTGTCACAGATGGAGCCAGTTAGTTATGCACATCACTCACAAGAGAGAGGCAGCAATATATTTTATTGGTATAAAACAGTGAGTTAGCAAAGTTCCAGGGTTAATGCAACAGTGATTTAACAAGATTTGACGGCAAGGTACACTTTATTATTTACTGCATATAGGACAGGATCAGACAAAACTGTCAGGGAGACCCTCCTGTTGAGTCATCAGGTTCAGAAAAGATCCCCTTGCTCTCTAAACTCCTCAGAGAGGAGTCTAGGTGTGACTAGATCCAGTCTAGTCCCAGACTTGGTCAACAGTTTATGTCTAAAGGAGTATATATTTGCACTCAATCCTCTATATCACTTAGCTAAGATTTCACAGTTTAGCATGCCTATCGAGAATCTCTTGACCTCAAGGAGTAACTTTGAGAGACATGCCTGCTCAAGGGGAGATCCTGGTGAGCAGCCTGCTGCCATGCAGGAGAGCTGAGTGGGCCCTGGTCTGACCACTATTTACAGAGTAAGATGATTGATTTATAGTCATCTGTATCTGTTGGAGCGAGTCCAGAGGAGAGCCACGAAGATGGTCAGAGGGCTGGACCATGTCCCATACAAGGACACGCTGAGAGAGTTGGAGCTGTTCAGCCTGGAGAAAAGGTGGCTCTGGGGAGACCTTATAGAAGCCTTCCGGTCCTTAAAGGGGGCCAACAGGAGAGATGGGGAGGCACTCTTTATCAGGGAGTGTAGTGATAGGATGAGCAGTAATGCTTTTAAGCTGAAAGAGGGTAGATTTAGATTAGATATTAGGAAAAAACTTTTTACTGTGAGGGTGGTGAGGCACTGAAAGAGGTTGCCTGGAGAAGATGTGGATGCCCCATCCCTGGAGGTGTTCAAGGCCAGGCTGGACGAGGCTTTGAGCAACCTGGTCTAGTGGAGGGTGTCCCTGCCTATGGCAAGGGGGTTGGAACTCAGTGATCTTTAAGGTGCCTTTCAACCCAAGCCATTCTGTGATTCCATGATTCTATGATATTTGCATACTGGCCATATTTTTTTGTCACCTGTTCAGCCAGCCCTCAGCTGTTCAGCAAGATTCGCAAGATAGCCATTGACTATTGTGCTAGCCACTTCCCCAGAGTCAATTTAAGCTGAATGCAGCCATCACAACCAGATGTAGCCATCATAACCACTGGTGGTTACTGCTTAAACGGGGGATGGGGCGGAGAACACCACCACAGCTTCCCACAAGATCACAACGTCATTTGGGTGCATCCATCTGCTCTGGCATGGGTTCCATGGGCTGCAGGTGGAGATCGTCTCAACCCTTAAACTTGATGGGCTGCAAAGAGACAACCTCCCTCGCCATGGTCTTCACTACAGGCTGCAGGGAAATCTCTGCTCCGGTACTTGAAGCACCTCTTCCACCTTCTTCTTCACTGACTTTGGTCAGTGGCTGGCATTGGCTCCATCAAACATAGGGGAAAGCTTCTAGCAGCTTCTCACAGAAGCCATACCTGCAGACCTCTTTCTACCAAAACCTTGCTGCACAAACCCAATACACATGTCCATTGATGAAATACGGATCCAGATAGAAAGCACTAGCCAGGAGCTCCAAGGATGTTCTGCAGAGTCAAGAGAGCCTATTCTTCAATAAATTATTGAACATTGTTAACTTGTTTACCTATTAAGACAGATTGAAAAACTGTGCTCTCTTCATTTATAATCAGGGTTAAGTCCTAATTATCAGGTTGAGAAGAAGAGCTTTTAAAGCTAAAGGACCCTGTCAGTTCAAACCCAGAATATAATTTGATCATGACTGTAAATTAAAAGAATGCATCAGCAGACCAATCTTTTGCAGTAGTCTTAGAAGTGGATGGTGTGGGAGAGAATGCAATTCTTACTGTTCTCAAGGCAGGGCTTGGCCATTTCACAAAAGATGCTTTTGAGATTGCAGAATTGATCTGTGATTTGGATTCCTTATTCATGCATTCTTATTTTATAATTTTACTAATATTTGCAGTTGAATTGTCCTAACAGATAGCTTTGGAGTGACTACCATTTTCTTGGTGATGATGTCTCTTGTTCTAGGAAGCTAAAGCGAACTGTCTAGTTGAGAGTTGGAAAAGCCATGAGCAGTGCAAGGTATTGCTGATAACTGTATTGAAGGCAAAATTTAATTAAGATTATGCAAAGGTCAGCGTTATTAAGAAAGCTGCAACTGTTCATGGCAAGAAAAAGAATGGGCATGGTGACAGTGGTGACAGGGAAGGGCGCGTGAGCTATAAGGAGTGGCACATTTTGGTGTAACGTTCTGGCAGACAGTAGTCATAGTTCACATGCTTTAAGAATTACTACAATCACTCTTAAGAATCAGGAGTAATCCACAACAAGGGCACAACCAAATGAAATACTTTTCAGGAAATCAGTTCAGGTTTCCTTGAACTAGCGCTTTAGGTAGGTAAAGGGCTGCTCCAAAGCACAGCCCCAATATACTTTCCCATTGGGTTTGCCTGTGCTGTTAATAGCACTGACCTATAAATCTGAACAGGCTTCTAAGCACGAGTGTTTCTTGAACACCCGGTTTCTTCAATATACCCAAGTTATTATCTTTTCTCTTCCTGCAAGTCCTTGGCTGGCTCTAGCAGGGCTTGCCTGAATGGACTTTTGCCATAGACTGTGAAAATAAAACTTCATACCAAAATAACGTTTTACCTATCAGTAACCAGGAACACTCCCAAAGTTGGGACACCCCATTTTTAAATGCCAGGAAGGTATGAACTATTATAATATTGACAAGGTCAGGAAAAAAAAGGGGTTTCACAGGAGTGTACGGGAGGAACACACTTGCATGTTTTCTACCTAACAAATCTTTGACCACTGGGGATAAACATGTGTTTTGGGACCTTTAACAGAGTGCAGAACTGGGAGGAGATAAGATTATAACTCCCTAAACCACAGTTTGTGTTAGAAGTTAATGATTTTTCTACCAAGTACCAGCTCAGATTTGCTTATGGAGAGAATACTCTGACTTTTGAGCATTTGTCTGGTAGTGTAACTGCTGTTGTGGATACGGAACCTAGGTAGGAACCTCTTGAATATTTGTTTTGTTTGTCTTAACCTTAAAATGTTGCTATTTACTATTTGCAGCAAATGAACATTGCCTGTATAGTACTAGTTGCATTTCATGTGTCCAGAACACCAGTAACATTCCTGTTGTAAATGTTAATGCTTTAATGATGCCATCGTACATTTGTATGTGTGTGTCTGAACAGTAAGCATCATATACCATGAGCAATGCAAGCAGCATTTAGACCTGCACAGTACTGTGATATTCATTTTTCGTATTACATTAATTTAAAAATTCTTATTATGATTGGATTCCTTAATGTATTTAAAAATCAATAAGACAATTGGATTAGCACTGCAGTTACTGTAAATCCATACAGTTCCATAAACTGTTGGGTGAAATCTGGCTCTTGATTCATGGTATGGTAGTCTATTGGATGGTATCATGGCCCCTGAGAGTACAACTGTAGTGAGAAACAGTCCAAGAACTTACAGTGTCTGTGTTGGATTCTGAAAATTCCTCAAACATCATTGTATTTTACTTTCAGAAGAATATACAAAATCTGCAACAAACTATTGTCTTGACCTTTATAAACTAATTATTTGTTATTAATACTAACAAGTTTAAATTGGTGCTCTTATTCAATATGATTTGCATATAATTATGGGGTAGAAAAGCAGGCTTGAATTTTTTTAATGTTTTTTAGGGAATAGACCTACCTAACAGGCACAGAGTTAGGCCTTGACCTAAGGTCACACACCTTGAAGCACTGAAGAAGTCTGTAGCTGTCCTTTCCAAGGCTGGCTGCTGTTCCCTGGAACGGACTTGCAGGGTGCTGCATGCTTCCTGTAACGCTGTGGAAGCTCTCAGCTCCCACTAACACAAACGATCCGCACTAATTATTAGTTAAGACCCTTGATCCTCCCCCATCCAAAATGTTTCTCAGAAGAGACTGTAATTGAGCACAAGACCAAACAAGTGTAACTAGCTGTTTGACATATGCAAAAGTGAACTGGAAAACTGCTTTCATTCTCATGGTATATCTTGGGGGCTTTTTGTGGTTTTTTTCCTTATGCTTGCTTTTGTGAAGAGGATTGTTTTCTTCCCTCAGGAAAGAAGTCAGAGTGATTTTTGTTTAGGTTGTGTGACTACCAAAACAATGCCAATATGTTGTTTCACTGATCTCGTCTTTCTGTAAACGCATCTATCTCAGGTCGTTACTACAGCACAATGGTTTGTGCAGGCAAAACTTAAGAGCTTTAGAGAAGCCATATAACTGAATGAACATATTTGGTGCAGAAATCTTCATACTCTTCCTTTGCTTGTAGCCAATTCCTTGGTTTATTAAACATGGGGAAAGAAACACTAGTGGAATAAATCTAAAATGGCAACTTCATCAATACTTGAAACTGTCAGGCTCAACAATTAATGTTGACATTTGTTGTGGCATGGCATTTCCCCAGCCCTGATCTCTTCTGTTGCCAGCAGATTTCCATGTAGGTCAGGGTCAACTGAGGATGGGAGGAAATGGTGCCAGCAGCTCCAACTGCTGATCCTTGCACATAGCTCGCTCTAACATTACTCCAGCACAGGTTGCATCATCTTTTCCTGTCTTTCCTCCCATCCCACCCTTCCCCAGCAAAAGTATCACCATCTTCAGCAACACCTTTGCAAAGCAATTATAAGACATGTGTCATTCACGACTGACAGGAGCTGGTCATACCTGTTCTTGCCCAAGTCCTTCTCCTGGATCATAGGAGGAGCCCAGTATTGGCAGTGCTGAGCCAACTAACTACCTACCTTCTAGATGCCTTCACACATTTCTGTGTGCATCAAGAATGTTGTGTCCTTCAAAAGACGAGTTTTACTTTATTTTTCTTCTTTTTTTTTTTAATCCTTTATCTTGCCTGTTATGCTAACCTCTACCTCTGAATGCCTTTTTCACTATTCACCTCTAACTGCTTAACCTGCTCTTTGTTACTTACTGCTCACGCTTTCAATCTGGCTGTCCTCCCTTCTTCTGCCTTCAAAGTCTTTCTCTGAAAAATATACTGGGGTAGCCTGCTAATATCTAAACTTCTTCAGTTACATGTATGCCTTTCTCTTTTCCCTACTTTGCTTCTCACTTCTATCTTCATGTTTCTCTGCCTTCACTCCTCCTCTCCTTACATTCAGATTCTAAGTCATGTTGTACCTTCTGAAAAAAGCCGCTTCTGTGAACTGCAATGACATGACACTCCAGCATCTTACTGTAGCCCTTAATGCATCATAATAATGAGGAGAAGATAATATCTTCGTGTTACACAGGGACAGATAAATTTCAGAGGACCAGATACGCAAAAGTATTTGTGTACTAACTTTTCCTGAGCACTAAGAATCTCATTCTCACAACTATTTCTCTTGGTAGCTATGCAGACTTGAGGAAGTCCTTTCATCCAGATATGGGTTCTGACCCAGACATCCAGCACAGCCACAGAAGCGGTGGTATTCACATGAGAGAAGAGTGTGGGAAACGGGTATGAGCAGTAGGAAAGGAGTTGTTCATGCCAGCAGTGATGCCTAAGGACATGCTCATGAAATTAAGCCCAAGAAACTCTGAAGTTGTTTCAATCTCTGTGTATTTGTGTTAAGTATTCTTAGGAATTAACCCTCATCCATTTAAGAGAAGAAAAATGTTCTTCACCATTGTAAGTTAGAGAAATACCTACCCCTTAAATGCTCTGACAAGTGTTGTTCTGCCATGTGGCCTGTAGCAGAGCAATTTGCAATTACAGATGGACTTTTTCCAGCATTGGAAAGTTCATCCAGCTTTTTTCAGCTCCATTCAAGCATGGAAAAGCTCTCTTTGTATGATTTTTCCCTTTCTCTTTCTCTCTCTTTCACCCTTTTCTCAAATGAGGAGACTACCATGGAAGGTGAAATAAATCAGTTCCTGTGAGCTACGATTTCTGAGTTCTGTCTTGAGGTCATTAGTTTCAATACTCCCATCATCTCCCTTGTGTGTTAAGATCTGCAGACGTGAAGAGCGTTTGTTTCAAGTGACCCATTTTTTCCGAGGGGCTCTGCAGTGGCATCTGGATCTTCCTTCAGAAATCTGTACTCTTTGTAGTTGGAATTGCACAAACGGGCAAGTGTTTTCATTCTTTAAATAAACTTTGCAAATAGATACATAGGCTTCCCTTACAGCTTTTCACTGAAATATTATTCTTAATTGCTTACTTATCTCTCAGAAATAGAGTTTTTAAAAACTGAGAAGCGGTGAAGTAGTATACTACTCATTGCAGTAAAACCAAATTCAACTTAATAATGAAGCAGGGCTTCAAAAAATAAACAAATATGTTATCTCAAAGAAGGGGAAAGGTTTGTTGTCTGTGGCTACAGAGTGTGCTCTTCTCAGGGCAACTGGAGCAGTTCTGCTGAACTGTTGAGTTGCAGATGATTTCATGCATCAGGGGATATGGACAACACTGCAACCAGGAGCAGATTAGGGATACTCTGTATACTATTGAAAGAAGAAAAAACATAGAATCTCCTTATAGGAGGTCAGGTAGCTAAAATAATCAAGTCTTTTGTCATTAAGAATTGTTTCCAACAGGCCTGTGTGAAGGAATAAGTTGAATGGCATGTTACTACAGAGCTCTTACCAAAATGATGATTGAGTCCTAAGCCATGTGACCTGCAAATTCAGAGCTTCACTAGGACTCCCTGTGCTTCAGCACTGTTGTTTTGTTGACCCTTGTCCTTGTAGTTTATTTTTGGACAGAGACTTTGTCTCTTACTCTTTTATGGAAATTAGAGTAAAGACCATTTCACTTGAAAAGAAAGATGTCAAAACAAGATACTTCAGAATTTAAACAAATCTACATTTTGAAAGAGACAAGTCATTGAGCCAAATCCTTTCCAATGAAAAGATTCAGTTTCAACATCTTAGCATTTTCCTGTAACTACTGTTTCATCAAAAAGGACCTCAATCAACTCTATTGTGGCATATTTGCTTCTGTATTTATTATTATTTTTTCTTGGGTTCAGATCACTCAGTAAAGAAACCAACCATGACAGCGGAAACTGAATCCAGCAATGTGGATGACTCAAATCAGGAAGAAGAACCTGCCCAGATTTTGGACGATGAAGCAAACAAAAACCTACCAGTCAAAGAGAAGACTTCCTGTTGCACTGGCTTGAAGGTTTGGTGCCTTATCAATATCACCACAAATTACTGCTGTCATGTGTTAAGAACTGTTGTTCAAGATATGGCATGACAGATTACTTCTTTCCTGTTCCCTCTATCTTTTCTGGAACTGGATGCACACTGGAGGTACAGAGAAGGGTTGAATCTTGTCTTTGTCCTAAAGAAAATTAAAAATCCCAATTTAATATATTTGCTCTCAAGTTACTCATAGGCAGATCCCCTTTTTGGTCATTAGAGAGAGACAGCACCCTCCAGTGGGAGACTTGAAGCATCCTAAAATAGGTGGCTCTGGTACACGGTTGTCTGGGTGTTGCTATCACCACCCATTCTTGTAGGGCCAAAATGGAGTGAAGTAAGCTGTATTCCAGGACTATTTTCTAATCCGGGACTCTAGGTCAAACAGTCCGCTGATTTCCACAAACATCCAAGCTTTCAGGAGTGCACAAGAGGAATTGATGGAACAAAGCAAGTAAACTAATAAGAATTTTGCTTTCATGTTAAAGCCTTAGTATTTATTGCTTCTGGCTGAGCTGCAAATACTACAAGGGCAAGATTTCTTTTGACAGTGCTGTGTTTGGGTTTATGTTTTGACTGCTTCTTCAGCCAGCTTCATCTCATGTTAAATTCCATAGGTTCATTGACATTGCAATCAGGGATAAATTTCTCTCTATAAAAAGATCTCTAAAATAAAAGATTAATGGAAAAAAATAGGTAATTGCAAGCTTCTCAAACATCCAAAATAGTTTGTCTCAAGTATCAGGCAAAGGTTGTTATATTTTTTATTTTATATGACTCACATTTGCCACCCATATACACCTGCAAAAATAGAATCTGATCTCTCTGGGAGACTCAGAGGACTAACTTTGCCATCATGTACGCAGGCAATGCTGCATGACTGTGGATCTATGTCTAACTTTATGGCAATTAGAGTTTAACATCCACAATACCTTGGACGTAATAAAAGACAAACTGTTATTCTCCCTCATCTTCCTACTAAATGCTTTGTGGTTTACCTGGGGGTTACATTTTCAAACCCAAAATACCCAAGTAATTTTTGTTTCTGTTTTCATGCTTATCAGCAGTTTGTAATTTCAGCTAAAACCCCTGAGAGCACTGCTGGCATAAGTCAAGAAAGGTGGTTCTCACAGACTTTTTGTCAATCAAGCTCAGGAAATATAAAACATGTCAGGACAAAGCCTACACTTGTGAAATTTTTCTCTTTGTTATTAGACAAAATGAGAATAAAAATGCTTATTTTCAAGCTTTTACTTACAGAGTTGGCTTCATTCCTTAGAGTAAATAGTATTGCAAAGTCTGTATCTATATTTACTTTTACGCAGTGGGCAATCAGTCTATTTGTTTTTTAGGCTATGTTGAAACAGTTGGATAATATTTAAACAATCTTAGTTTACCTTTTTATCAAATACCTCTTTATTTGCAAAAGCCACAATGTGTGTTGGTGGAAACAGGTATAGAATTATAAAGAATATTAAGCTTTTCCTTGTGAGATATGTGGTATCCAGGCAACATAGCCATGATCCACGTACTTCAAAATATATAATCTGCGACAGAGATGAACTCAATCAGTCTGTAGCACCTTCCACAAACTGGGACATAATGATAACTTGCATAAAACCTTTATTTTGATGCCATGGCTATCTATATGTTTGAGTTAGAACCAGCTGTGAACTAGCCTAAAATATGTGACGTGGCCCAAGCAGAAGATAGTTTGGGTTAACATTAGTTTTAGGTTGTACTAGTATTAGTAAATCTATCCTGATTAGGTATTTTACATTTCTGCAACATCTAGAAATCCCACCACTGGGCCTCAGCATTTTGATAAATTTAACCTCAGGATGTCAGTAATGTAGGTAGTCCCCAGTGAGCTCTTTGCCAGATTTAAGTTCTACAGTCTGTAGGACTTCTGTTTTGGAAAAGCTCTGGTCAGTGATGCAGGGAAGATCAGGTTTCTGGTCATTAAGATGGCTGTTGAAAACCTGAACCCTAAAGCAAGCAGCTGCTCTCAGTGCAGCACCTCGCACCAGCCCTCTCTGTAAGGGAAAACCAGAGCATGAGCAGACACAGCTGAGAGACCACGCTGGCGCTCCGTAGCATTAGGGTACGTGAAAATTCACACACAAGGCTGTCACTGCAATTCGAGTAATAAATGCATACCATGATGATGATTGTTCCACACAGTTTTAAAGTTATTTAATCCCTTTGTGACCAGTTTCCCTGCCTCTACCTCCCATTTTCTGTCTCAATCTTTCCTCAGGCATTTCTCGCTGCTTTATCATTCAGCTACTTGAGTAAAGCGTTGTCTGGTACGATTATGAAAAGCTCCATCACTCAGATTGAACGAAGGTTTGACTTGCCATCATCTACTGTTGGTTTCATCGATGGGAGCTTTGAGATGGGTAATTGATGTGCTGTAACGTGCAGAAAACTGTTCAGAGAAATACAAGACATGGCATCTAACACTAATATTGGTTCTTTGCCTTCCAGGTAACTTGCTGGTGATTGCATTTGTAAGCTACTTTGGAGCTAAACTTCATAGGCCCAGAGTAATAGCTATTGGATGCTTTACTATGGCTTTGGGAAGTTTTTTAACAGCAATGCCTCATTTTTTCATGGGATAGTAAGTACTAATCAAGATTAATTTGGATGACCTAACATTGGAACTGGATACTGCTTTCTGGTTTTTGAATGAAACTTGGTGCATAGATGTGTTAGATTTCCAAAGGCCTATAGAGCCTCATCTCAAAGTGCAATGAATACGCTTGACAAACACATCACTGTTCATTATATCCAGTTGGAAAAATATGGCTTCTCTGAAGTAAAAGGTCAACTTCTCAAAAAAATAGGAAAATCACCGTGCTTTAGTTTTCAGTCAGACTTGTTCAGAAAAGATGCAAAGAAGGAAACAGTTTAACAAAATCTGCAAAATCATTAGAATTTATTTTTTTCAGGAGAAAATACTTACGTATGAAAATCTTATGAAAATTCAAGTTTCAAATAAAGTATATTGTTCATTGAAAAATCTTCAACCATGCCACTATTAGTCTAATGAAATATGTACCCTTCCTGAAGGTCTAACTAATGTAAGAACAGCCTATTGGGAAAATCGGTGTTAACCTAAGAACGTGGTACCATTGGTTGCTAATCGGGATGTCAGGATCAGATGGGCAGGAAAGTCAAACTATTATGAAGCACAGTAAAATTATGAAGGATGTAGATTCCACATATCTGACTTCCAGAATAAGTTGAAACTAGTGCTGGCTTAAACAGGACCTCAAACTCTGAGCTGGTAACTTCATGCTGAGTGACATCTCTACCTGAAATATGACTTTATTTGCAGTAATGGGTAATTCTCATGTAAAAGCAGGGATTATAGCTTACTCGTTGAAGAAACCAGCCTACAAATGTGCTCATTAGAAGAAGTCCTGCTCCTTGAAAGAGGAAAACAGAGCCTCTTTTGCTCTGGCATATTTTTCTCTCCTGTGGCAAGCAGCTGCTCCTCACACAGAGCAGCCTCTCAGCTTCATTTGGAGCCTGCAGATGGATCAGTGCTGGTAGAACTGGTATCAGGGTTTTCCCTGTTCCAAATGTACATGGCTGGTTAAACTGATTTTCCGTGGCTGGTTAAGCTAATTTTTATTCACCTTCTCCAGGGTCAGAGAATTAGTGCATGTTGCTTATATGTGATAATGTTTCTAGCCATAGCTTTGATACAGTGACAGCATAGAATAAGGCATATTTCTGTTACTCTCTTAAAAGTATAAGAATAATTTTAGGCATACTGTTGTAAAAAGAAAACCAAAGAATACTGTTTGTTGTGATGGTGGATCTTGCACTAGCGTCAGACTTGTATTTTCCACTGCTTAAGCCAAACTATGTATCTTGCTCATCTACACTGGGAAACTCACAGTTTCTCATGTACCTGTGCCTGAATTTTTAGGACACTGTTCTGCACTGTATCTTCTGAGGAATGCTCTTTATTTTAACCTGAAAAATAAGTCTGCCTGGTCTAACAGAGCCAGCCCAGTTCCTAGAAGCAGAATATGTGCTTTATTGTGTTGTTTCCTTAAGCTAATTGTACTTTGCACCTTGACAGGGCTTGTATCCAGGAAAAGGATCATGCTCAAGCAGCCAAACAGCTTCCAGCACCTGAACTGCTTGGCATTGCTCTGCTCCCTGTGAATACAGCTAAAGAGTATCTTAGCCATTAACTTTATTCACTTTCAGCTACACAGCAGCTCTTTCTAAAGCCGATGCCAATTATCGGCAAACAGGTGCCTCCTGAGGATGACTTCTTCTTTCCTCACTCCTCTACTCCCCAGCAGCCCCAAAATACGTATCTGTGAGTAGAAGGAGGACTCACACTCAAGACATTCTTCTTTTTCTCCTTAACTGTGGGATAAGCATAGGGAGCTCACTTGGACCTGACCCTAAATTTTGGTACTGACAGTTCAATCCTACCTGAATTACTTTCAAAAGCCCTTTAGAATTTTATAGCTTAAAATGTTACATCTTCTAGACAAATGATTCTATCTTTTATTTGTTCTTCATTTCGGTGTTTTGGTTTTCAAAACTGTGCTTAAATAATCATGTTTGCTCCTTCAATAGGACTTTGTATTGATATTTAAACAAAGATACCTTTCTCCTCAGGGAAAGATCAGTCAAGTGGTGTCTGCCCTACTATGCTAGCATTTCCCTAGTGAACACTGCTTTTAAACCTACTATTGTGTGTTTTCAGTTATAAGTATGAGTCAGCATCTCGAACAGTTTCATCAGCCAACTTAACTTCAAGCATAAATCCCTGTTCCCAACATCAAGATGTGAACAAAACCTTGGTGGAAGTCTCCCTGTCAGGTAAGGAGCTGTAAGTGCAAGTACAAATAGAGGAGGTAGTTTTATCCTTGGCTGCAAGTGGATAAACCATTTCCCCATGTAAAATGCTCAGCTACATTTCTAACTTCAGCCTCTACCTGCCTGGGACTTAAATGCACTTCGTGCATCTCATTTGGAGAAGAAACATCCAACAATCACAGATTTTAAGGAACCAGATCCCCAGTTTCCTATGTTCACACTTCCAAACTACAATAAAATCACCCTGACACTGAAGGGGATGCTGAGACTGTGTTTGAAGGGATTCACTTACCCAGGACCTGGAGTTGGGGAGGTGGAAGAGATACCATGACAGGATATGAAACTGCACTCAGTTAATTGGAAATAAATGGAGATTTCTATGATCTTCCTTACAATATGGAATACAGTTGTTTCACATGTTGCTTTGCATGGGACATCCGTAGAGAAAGGACCAAGCTGTGACCCAGAAACCATCTCAAAGTGCTCACATTAAAGATATATGTTACAGGCCAGGTAATATATTTATGACAATATCAACTTGTCTTTTTTTTTTCTTTTTACAAGGGTGTTTTTTCTGGTGGGTGATACTTACCCGTATTTTTAGAAATCAAATACAATGGAGCTGGAGGAAAGTGTTATTAAAAGATTATTAAAAGGTATCATGAGGATGACAACCTTTCATTAATCTTCCATAAGAAGAATGCTGTTAATAGCTTAAATATTAAACTACAATCATTTTGTGTGCTGACTTTCCTTTGATTTGTCACTGTTTCCCATTCAATTATTCTGTCACAAAGACGTAAACTCTCACTTGCAGGGTGTGAGAAGGAACCATCATCTTATATGTGGATCTATATCTTACTGGGAAACATGTTACGTGGAATTGGTGAGACACCAATAACACCTTTGGGCATCTCTTACCTTGATGATTTTGCTAAAGAAGAGGATGTTCCTGTGTATGTAGGTAATCTCAGCATGAAGTAAACTGGGAGATTCATAGCATGAGAGATCAATCACCCTCTGTGGAAGAAAACGTTCAGCCATTAAATTGTACTGTATCTGCTTCATTATATTTTCAGCATGTTTGCACACAATAGCCATGTTGGGCCCAATGTTTGGTTTCCTGTTGGGATCTTTATGTGCAAAACTGTACGTGGATATTGGATTTGTGGATTTAGGTAAGAAAAACAGAGGAAAAGTGAAAGTAAACTAATGCTTGTTCATAGCAGGTTCCACACAGTTGCATAAGTTTTTATATTAATATATGTTTAATTTATATTGATTTAATTCATTTCACAGTGTACTTTGTTACAATTCTACTAAATTACTGGAAGCTTCTCTGGTACAGGGAGAATTAGACAGGAAACATATTTTAGAATTGTGTTTTAGGATTAAAGGATTGAAATAGGTATTTTATTTTAAAAGTGAGTACCAAGAACTCCCACAGACCCAATATGTTTTATTAAACTGGGATCTTAGTGAAAGGATTCTACTAGCATAGCAATTTCACAGTTTTGATGCATTACCCATCCTTTCAGCTGAGCGTTCTACATTACTTACAATTCATGTAAGATTTGCAGTACATTATACACTTTTTGGCAGCCCTTGCTTTTCCAGATGAAAAGAAAACAGATTTACATCTGTAAAATGCCGGAGGGGACAAAGCAACCCCTGTAAGTGATGGCTGTGATCCTTCATCCTGTTGCATTTCACTGGAAGAGGCAGGAGCCATCTCTGAAGTGGTGCTGTGTGGCCAGCCCACCTCCCCAATGGACCAGCCTGATGCAAAGTCAGGCAATCTGGACCGGTGACACCTTTTTCAGTAGAAGGCCAAGTGTAGTGGCAGCAGTGGGTGATTCTGTTTTACTAGCAGGACAGAGAAGTTTTCAGATCTTCAGGATCCTGTAGTTGGATGAACTATTTTATCTTTGCCCTTTGTTAAGCCAATGTTTGATTTTACTTAAGCATAAGGAAAGTGAGCCAATTCTGGTCATACAGTGAAAAATCTTACAGTGTCGGTCCACCACCAAACATGCCAGCATGTAACAACCATAAAAATACAACCAGCTATTCCCACCTTCCTTGCAATACAAAGTTCAAAGTGGTGGCTAATCTTGCCGATGCCACAAAGAATGCCCGTATGCTTAATAGCAACCTACACAATTAGGCTTAACAGAGGATGGTTTCAGTAGATATCTATCATCAGCCCTAAAAGGATCTCATGCTTGGGACCTGTCTGCCCCCCATTTTGGTTTCCTATGTGTTGGATAGGGACCTCAGTGTTGCCAAAACAACAGTCAGCATGAGAAAGGCAGGTGAAGTATGACACCATTCAGGGTATGATTCCTGATGCCTTCACTGCATGATCAGTCTCTTATTAGATGATTATTGTTACCACTAGAAGGTCTGACATTGTAAAATGTAGCTATTTTAGCAGATAAAGGGTGGGAAGTTTCAACTTCTTCAATTAGGTAACTTGTATCTGTTTCACTCAATTCTAGGAAGCATCACTATCACCCCACAGGATTCCCGCTGGGTGGGTGCGTGGTGGCTTGGTTTTTTAATAGCTGGAGTAGCCAGTTTCCTAGCTGCTATTCCATTTTGCTTCCTGCCAAAGAGACTGAAAAAGCCAGATAATGACAAAACTTCGGACGGTCTCTTGGAAAAGACAGATGGCACAAGGACAAAACTTACTCCTGCAGAACCTAAGCCAAGGAAGGGGCCATTGATACTGAAAGGCAAGTGTTTTGCATGTTATATAAATGTGAAAAGCAATAGGCACAACGTACAACAGGAATGTCACAGTTCTGCAACATATTTTGCTTCTCCTGCACTTCAGTCTAAACCAGTTAGCTATCCCCAGGAAAGGAGAGGTCCACTAAAGATTGTACAAAGTCAAAGAGCTTGTTCAAGGCTGTGAGGTTCTGCATGCATCACCTGCAATACATCACCCGAGTGGCACCTACATCTAACATTTTTTTCTAGAAGAAATCTGAACAGTGGAAAAATTGCTTCTGTATCAGGACCTAAAGAAAATATTAGAAGGCTCTTTTTTTGCATTGTGGAAAGCCAGAATATTCATTTGATCTTCACACAGCTCATGGAGACTCTGAAGCACATTGCTGCCTGAGGAAAACAGAGCAGGCTTGAATATCAACTCTGGTTGTGTAGTCTTTAGGCTAAGAAAGGGGTGGGAAGGTTGTGGGAAGAGATGGCTTTGCGTCATTAGTCAAATTCTTGTGCCTTTGTTCAGATCCCAGTGGAAGACATTGGACATCTCCACAAAGGCAGCTGTCACTTAGTATTCATATAAACTGAAAAAAGTCTTTGCTGTGTGGAGCCCTTTGGTCTTCATGTGCAGATCTTGCTACAACATCCAGGCCTTAACCTGTACTTCTGTCTTCTTTTAGGATTCTATTCCTGTATGTCAGACTGGTGTTTTTCAAAAACCTAATTTTGCTTTCAGATACTTGCATGCAAAAGAAGATCAATACGACTTGCACTTGGAGAGCTGAGAGAAGGATTTCACCCTAAGTTTTGTAGATTGATCACCAGTAACTATGCCATGCATCTTTCAAAACCAACTCATATATCCCTTTCTTTCAGATTTCTGTACCTCCCTGAAAAAAGTACTGAGTAATCGGATGTACTTTACATTTTTGTGTTGCTCACTGTTACAGTTCAGTAGCTTTATTGGTTTCATGACTTACAAACCAAAGTACTTGGAACAGCAGTATGGACAATCTGTATCTAAATCTAACTTTTTAATAGGTGAGTTACACCGTGCAATGGCTGTTTACGCTATAAGCAGTGCATGGGGATAAGTTCTGGCATGCTATTTCTAGAACTGAATTCCTTGCAGAACAGGCGGATGTAAATGGTGGTCTCTCCTGAACTTGAATTAATACAAAGGAAGCATGCAAGCTACAGTTTTGGTGCCTATGAGTCCAGAATAAATTATTACATTATATTATGTTATATTATATTATCTATATTATATTACCTATATTATTTTATTACATTATCTATATTATAGCAAGGGCACCCCAAATATGCAATTAATGTGGTGTGGCAGTTTTAATTGCTGCAACATCTGACAAGTGTCTTGCAATGGAAATGGGTTTTGAGGGTTAAGCACTTCAAAAATAGCATGTGCAACCCAGCAATAAGGCTGAGCACAAAGCCACCTAGAGTCATAATAATAGGACATAATAATAGGACATCAGAGGGCTGGAGCACCTCTCCTATGAAGAAAGATTGAGGGAACTGGGCCTGTTTATCTTGGAGAAGAGAAAGCTCTGGGGAGACCTCATTGTGGCCTTCCAGTACTTGAAGGGAGCCTATAAACAGGAGGGGGAGCGACTGTTTACAGGGGCTGATAGTGACAGGACGACGGGGAATGGTTTTAAACTAAGAAAGGGGAGATTTAAGTTGAATATTAAGATGAAATTTTTCCCTCAGAGAGTGGTGAGGCACGGGAACAGGTTGCCCAGAGAAGTTGTGGATGCCCCATCCCTGGAGATGTTCAAGGCCAGGCTGGATGGGCAGCCTGCTCTCGTGGTTGGTAGGGGGGTTGAAACTAGATGATCTTTAAGGTCCTTTTCAACCCTGACCATTCTATGATTCTATGATTCTATGATTCTATGACATAAAGCTTGCAGGGACATCAACCTAAGGACACACATTGGCTCTTAAGACCATTGTGACTTTTATTTTAACATTCCCCTTCTGTAATCTCTTTCAGGACTGACATCCTTACCTCCCGTAGGTATTGGGATTTTCCTAGGAGGACTCATAATGAAAAAGTACAAAATGGGCATTCTTGGAGCAACCAAGTTTGCATTTACCATGTCATTTGTGGCCTACTCCATCACTTTCTTGCACTTTTTTGTTGGCTGTGAGAACCATGTAGTAGCAGGAATGACAGTGTCCTATGAAGGGTGAGTATAAAATGAAGAGTATGTTTTTCTTCATTGCAGCAATAGTTCAAAAAATGTACTATGATGTCAAGGCTAAAACAGGGACATGTTTTCGCAATGCTTAAGAGAAAGTGAACACTACCAGGTCTCATTGTGATGGTTTTGTTAGTCAACAGTATGTCAGGCTGCCAAAGCACGGCACTGGTTACAGATTAATTAGAAATACATTAGCAAAATTGCATCATTACCAATGTAGGTTTTTTGGCTGTGTGGGGGGTGGTATTGCTGTTTCACAGAGTGCTATCTCACACCAAAAGCCATTTTCTAGTGAAGTGTCTTCAGTAAAAGAGTGAAGCTTATGTAGCAAGGATCATTGGTAGCATCTCCTGCACAGAGATGGAAAGATTACAACATGCTAGACTCTCAGCCTACTGTAAACCAAAATGAAGTTTCTATGCCTACTGAAGATGCTCTCTCTTCTCAGGAGAGAACCAGAATTTAAAAGTTATAGGATGTTATTTTTGTCTTGGAGTGAGTGAAGATACCAGTACAGGAGATGTGTTCTAGGATCTAGCTGTCCAAGGGGCCCAGCAAAACACTGGCATGGGGGTTGTCACTGCCTCATGTCTAGCCTGCTCAGAGTACCTCATGGCTAGAGTGCACCTGTCTGCATCTCCCTGAAGACTTACCCATAGTTCAGTAATTTGTCACTACAGTTCGTTTATCAAGCCATACTGGATCACAGCTGAAAATGTGGAACTGGACAGGCAGGATGTCAAGGATGTTTATATTTGTTGGAACCTGAGGACTAATTGCTGCTTGTCCTGTAGTCTGCAACATTTTCCCTAAGAATGCAAATGGTGGACCAGGGAATATGCTTAGTAAGCACCAAGATGAAAGAGGTGGAAAGCACATAATCTTAATTAATTCAGAAAGGAAAAGACAAGGGAAGACATCTCTTGCTGTTCCAGATCTCAATACCCAAAAGGATGTCCGAAAGTAGAAGGGAATACTGCATTCTCCATATCCTCTAGGAAGAGTTAGGCCAGGATTTAAGAGAGGAGTATTTTTTACTATGGGAACCAGGAAATCTAGTTTCTATCATCGTTGCATTTTTACCAACAGCTAAAGTTGTTCTTGATAAGGTTAACTGTTGCTAGCTCTGCATTCAATTAGAGGGTAGTCAAGCTTACCTCTCAAAGTCTTTCAGCTTTCTTTTTCTTTTCTGTGTACACCTGCCAGCTAAAAACAGTAGCAACATTTTTATTTGTTTTAAAATGTTTTATAAGCTAGTAATCACTTTAATATCAGTGCAAGTACAATGGAATCTCAAACAAACAGATAAATACTGTAAAGCCTCAGCTACGCAAATGTACGTCCTGGGCATATGAGGTGAGTTTCAGGACAGCAACACTGTCCCACAGAAGGGATTACACTGACCTCAATACTGTATCAAAAAATTTCTTACACTCTTGCACCTGTCTGAACTTATCTTTCAAGCAAACCAATTCCCTACCATGAAAATTCCCTATTTTCTGGGTGCAACTCTGACTGCAAATGTGTCTCCAATGTGTGGGATCCTGTGTGTGGAGACAATGGACTCACGTACGTTTCAGCGTGTCTGGCTGGGTGCACAGCTTCGGTGGGACATGGAAAGAACACAGTAAGACCCTGCTTCACTTTCTGAGGTTTTCTACTAGCTTATTTTCCATGTGATGTCAGGGAATTACTGGTATAATGCATTTAAGGAAAACCTAAGTTACTGGGAACCAGTCAGCAAAATCTTTATGATTTCTGGCTACAAAGAGCACAGAAGACAGAGATATTTCTCTAAGTTACTGCACTAATTTAGATACTAATTTTCATCTTTTGTAGATTGAACACAAGAGGGGAAACAAATAAATCAAATAGGTTACATGTTTCCTGAAGGTTGTCTATGGCTTGCCTTTCATAAACCTCATTTTGGCTGCCCTGAGGCTTTAGCCAACAGCTGAAGTACTCTATGATAGTGTAGTATCTTCCCTGATACTGATTCTTAGTGCATAAGCATGAAGAATGATTTGAGGGGAGGAAGCCTGTTTCCTTTGTGTGAGGATGGCAGGATACTGCTTATTTTTCTGGCTGACTGATTTCTGCTCAGTTAATTATCCCCAGAGGGCTGGGGATAACACACAGAGTCCCAGAGAGGCAGCTCCAGTCCATGGACATAAACCTTCTTTTAGACTGTGTCATTCCCATGCTTTCTGATGACAGATGACCACTCCAGAATATACATGTTCCTGCACTGAGACAGTTTTCTCTCCAACAGATTTTTCTTTGTGGCTGGTTTCTCTCTGCTGTCTACAATCACCTTCTCCAAAAGACTTTGCTTAAAATCTTAAGGTTGGAGGCAGGGGAGAGGGGCTCAACAGCATCCATGACAGTGGGACTACTGCCTCCCACACCAGTCTGTCTCTATAGAAGTTAGGGTTTGTGGCTCACAGTTCCCCTTACCTCAGCACATCCTCAGGCCTCTGAAGCCCTGGTTAAAATCTATTGCTCCTAAGCTATCAGTACACCTACTGCTGATCTCAGGGCACTGCATAAGCCATGTCGACAAGTAGCTGCTGCATACAGCTATGAGGTACCTCTGGTGGGTCAGCGTTAGCAGAGAGGGACCTGTGATCCAGGTGCTTTCCACAGAGCCAAGTCAGCTAACAGGTAATGTCACCTAGCAGCAAAAAGCACAGCTCCTTGAGCCTTGCTCTTCCCCTTCAACTGCCTTCCAGGGACATAAGGGCTGAGGCCAGCCTCAGAGGTCCTGCAGGTATTCCAAACATTTTCCAAAAAGTGTTGCTGTGTCCACTGGCAAAAACATGCTGTCACATAACATCCCTTCCAACTCTGAGCACTCTTCATAGGAAGGGAAAGAAAAGAAGAACCTGCTGCCCACTTCCTCAAGAAAGGCAAATAAAATAGAAACAGGATGTTTAGGAAGGCTTCATGCTTTGCCTGTTTCTGAAGGCAGGATTCCCCATTGGACAAGCAGTGACCTACCAAATTTGCTTTGTGTCTTCCAGGTCTTCCACAACTGCAGCTGTCTTGAAGCCAGCAGTTCATGGACAGGAAATAGCTCTGCCACCTTGGGGCAATGTCCAAAAAGTGAAGATTGTTCAATGAAGTTTATTTATTATACAGTAATACAAGTCATAACTGGCTTTTTTTCTGCACTGGGAGGCACCCCAGCATACATGATTGTGTTTAGGTAAGTAAAATTAACTGTGTACTAAAGGTCAAGGCTTTCCAATGAGGGGGTCAAAATTATGTTTAGATTTCTCTCTTTCCCTTAGGAAAAAAAAATTCTCTTGCAGTATAACATGCTTTCTTCAATGAGTTTTGTAATTTCACATTTCTTTGTAGCTGTTAGCATCAAACCTGACTTTGCTGCCGTCTGTAAATTAGTTCTAGTGTGTTCCTTCCAACTACTGAAAATGGTTTCTCTTATGCCTGTCATATGCCCAGGTTTTCCAGAACAAGTCTTCTTTCTCTGCTTGGATATTCTGGCTGTATGGATTTTGAAAATGCCATGCATTTGTCAGGATTTTTTGGATGTGGTGTTGCCCTAACAGATTGTGCTTTTCAGATGTCTCAAAATTCAGGACATCTGAGGACTCAGCCTGAGGCTCCTGTGCTCCTGTCTGTCGAGGTACACAGGTGTAGCTGTACCAAGTGTGATTTGGAACCACATTTACAAATTAGCACATACTTCTCAGTAACCTGAAGAGAAAGCTCACCCAGTAGAAAAAGGCACTAGTGACAAATTTAGTAGTAGTCCTAAGGACATTATGTCATTGTAAATGAGCATGGAAAACAGAATGTGAACTCCCCTCCCTTCCTCATCTCTGTGAGACATCTTTCTGAGTGTTGACCAAGTTAATATTTTGTAAGGAGATGGCAGTAGCTGGATATATAATGTATTCAAGACCAGTGTCCATTTCTGATGCTTAGAGTGTGGTTCCCCATGAAACAGATGGGCATATTGCCAGACAGCTTTTGTAGTTCAGGATGTGACATTGTACAAAGGAATGTCATTTGAGAACAGAAAGATGCCACACTAATGCAGCTACTTGCAACATTTTTTGCCTTAGGGCAATATGATATTTTGCATCAAGTGAGGAAAATGTATGCCAGGGAGTTAAGGCAGTTGGAGAGCACATTTCAATAAGGCTAGGATAGACTGTGATTGCAACTTTAAAGTTTCACTTCTTTAATTATGCTTAGGGAATGGACTTCCCAGGAGCTATGTGATGGAAAACAATAGATTAATTCACCTTTTTCATACCACTTAACATATTTTCAGCAAATGTAGGAAGCATTCTCCTTCCAAAGCTTGGTTTTCTGTCACTAAGAGTATTAAATTCAGGATAATTAATGGCAGTTTAAAAGGCATGTCTAAGCACTAGATAGGCAAATACTTCATACTTATCCCTCTTTCTTTCAGATGTGTTCAGCCAGAGTTGAAATCTCTTGCAGTTGGTCTATACACACTCATTGTAAGGATGCTGGGTAAGACAAATCATTCTGACTGAGATTCTTGTTTGTATGGCTTTAAATGACACCAATGCAACCACCATTTGTAAACCAGATGTATCCTTGAAACAGCTGTTAGCTCCCAGGCTGTTCCTGAAGAGCCTTTTTTTTTTTTCTGAAGGCCCAATATTCAGTCAAGTGTTCATTTGGAAACCAACTAAAACAATTCTTGAAATTTTTTACCTTCTGATTAAATGGTGTTGCAGTTTGGAGCCTGGTATTCCAAAAATAGGAAGAATTTCTAAACAAAATTAAAGTATTACCTTCAATTTCTAAACAACTTTACAAGGTTTCAAACTTGTGATTCAACCAATAGCTCGTTCAGACACAATGCTGCAAGTAAGATCAAAAGAACGTGCTCTAGTAGGACTTCAATCAACACTAATACAACTCTGCTCATAGCAGAGTGTTTTCTCCATGTTAAAACTTCACTTTCCTGGTAGATGATGGCTTAGATTTCAATTCCCTTTAAGCATACTGCAATGCTCTTTTTTTTTCTCCTTTTTAATTTGAGAATTGTTAATGAGATGGTTGATGAAGATGCCCAGGCAGGCAAGAAAACATCTCTCCAGTTCCTTTTGTTCTCTTTGTCAGTAGGATAGGAATATCTGCATTTCGGAAATGTAGAGAAATGTGCATAAAGAGACAAGCCACATGGGTTTGCTATAAAGCCTAAAAAATCAGCAGCCACTTACAAGTACTTAAAATCAGAGCCAGGTTAGGGGCGTAGTCTCTACTCAGGATTGCAATGGGACATTTTGAGACAGGAGGGTGTATCCACACTTTGTCTTGTTCTGCTTTTCTCATCACACAACAGAGGAGCAGAATTTCTCCCCCAGCTCTCAGGAGAATCGATGCCCTTCGGATTCTTGGAGCAATTTTGGCCATAGAAAATAAAACAAAGCAATATGAAAAAAGAACTGCCCTTTTCTACAGGCTTCTGCTTCAGCACATTGAACCAACATGCTCCTTCCATTGAAAGAAGGGGTAGAGCCACTGTCACTGTTTGAAAAAAGCTGACATTTCTCTTCAGTGACTCTGAGATCAAATCTGATGTACTCCCATCTTCCTTCTCTAAGGAACATCCAAAACAGGCATTTGTCCCATCATACTGTGACTACAGCACTGATTATCGTAATACACAAATCTTCATAGATTGGTTTCTGAGTTCACCCTCTCACAAGAGCCCTATGGTAGAAAAGGCTGAGTGTATCTGTTTTTATGAAATAAATTATTTCCTACACAAGGATGCAGGATGCTCCTCTAGGAACAAAGCTAATGTGAAACATGGTCCTGTATATGCTGAAACCTGGGTTCCTCTGAAGTTAATACTCATCTTTACTTCAGCAAGGCTAGGATTTTGTCCCATGTCTGCCATGTTTTGTAGTAAAGCATGAGCTCGTATCTGGACAAGTCTCACTAAGAATTTCCGTCACTTCACCCTCATTCAGGCAGAAGGGACCATCAGCCAGTGTGGATAATTTAGGCTATGCATAGAAGAGGGAACCATGCATCAGTTCAGTGCTCCAAATGCATAACCAGTCCTGCTCCCCCTTGCAGGAGCTTAGCACACACTGGAAGCCCGTGACAGCTCTCAGAGCTGTGCTGGAGAAACCAATATGCATGACTACAAGCCTGGTCCAAGCCATCAAGACAACATTTGCTGGGGACAGATGATCCCCATGGCACAGAGACTGTGTCCCATCTTACAGTTACTCTGATAAAGGAAAGGAAAAACTCCCCACAGTCCAATCCACCTATTGGCACTATTGCACCTTGAAACTTGTCCCTAAGAAAATATAAAGCTGCTTTCTAAATAGGTGTTTTTTCCTGTCATCTCTTGTGACATTTTTCCTTGTTTCCTTGCAGCTGGGATTCCAGCACCAGTTTATTTCGGTGCACTAATTGACAAGACATGCTTGAAATGGGGAAGCACAAGGTGTGGGCAGCGAGGAGCTTGCAGGCTATATGACTCTGATGCATACAGGTAAGGCAAATTAGGAAACAAAAAACCTCATGCATTTCGTTTCTACAGATAGACATGCTTTGTTCTGTTATACTGTAGTATGTGAGGCCACTGATCAAAAATTATGTTCAGATACTAACTCTGGACTCACATTTAGGTCAGGCAAGAAATCCTGAAATTGAGAAATCTTAAGATCAAATCTTAAAATCTTAGTTTTTTAGTCAGTTTTTATGTTGTGCAAAAAATAATTTAATATCAATGGTAGAGATTTCTAGAATGAACTATGTATTTTTTAATATCCTTTGAGTTAATTTAAAAGACCTAGGATTGTATTTTTTACCATCAAGAGGCAAGTTACCCAAATTTACCTTATTTACAGGTAGTTTGTTCATACTGGCAAGAATGTTAACTTTGTGCATTGGGCACACTTGAGGGAAAAATAAATGAAAGAAAATCATACTGAGCAGATGAAGGTATTTGCTAAAAACAAGCACTGTCAGTCTCCAGGAGGAGTATTCCAGAGATTTTTCTCAGTTTCACTCAAACCTTGTTTTGGTGTTGTTTGGTGGTGGTTTGTTGTTTTTNCAATGCTTGGCACTATCTTCTATGCTCTACCCCACAGGTATGTCTACCTTGGTTTACCAGCGGTGTTAAGAGCTCCTTCCTACTTGATTGCAATCTTTTTTTATATGTTGGTAAAGAAACACTTTCAAAATAAGAACTCCAAGCCTGTTGAGAATGGAGGAAGAGAAGATGTTCCTATGAATAAAGAAGATAACTACAAGATCAAAGAACATTTGCCAGGTTTTTCTGATGCAGAGAATGAATCGTGTATTTAGACAGCCGTTTAGACCAGTGTCACACAAATCAGGACAGCTTCTTTTAGAAACAACTTTCACAAAATTATGAATAAATAAATAATAACTAATAAATAATAACACTGTTCAGAAAGTAAAACTAATAGTAAACCTGTTATCAACAAGAAAAACTAACGTAGAAGTATTAAAATGTCTTACATGTACCTGATTACGAATAGCAGACAGAACAAGTTACATGAATTGAACCAAATTCTCGATAGATAAAGGAAAACCTCCTTTGGCATTTCCAATAGAGCCAGCCTGCAACTTTTAAAGGGGTCAAAGATGACTGCTGATAGAACAGCCACATGCCAAAGGCCCACAAAATGTGATGCTGATCCTGTACGCAGATCCATGCAGTAGACTGCTGCAGGAACGACAAGCTCAAGGCTAACAGCAGTTTCTGATTTCATCAAATTCAATCAAACTCCACAGTAAAACCAAAGTCTTTAAGTGAAACATTTCCACCTTATCTAAACGAGTCTTTGAAACAATTTTCCATCGCAAAATTGACAAAAGCAGTATTTTTCCAAGAAGCATTTTATCTTAGCTCAGCTGAAAATTTTATGCCAACTTAAAACTACAAATAGGTTACCATAAAGGAAATAACTGTTTTCAAAAATCTCAGAATTGTAGTATTTTATTAAAACCTGATTTTTTTTTTAGTTAAGTGACTATGAAACATAAANTCATACAATAGCCCATTCTGGCAATCTCAATATACTTCTAGCCCTAAAAAGGCTAAGGCCTTAAAGTGATACAAAAATCTTCAGAAACAAAGGGAAGATTATGGAAGTTTCACTTTGCAACTATCTTCATAGGCAAAAAGAATATTATCAATTCTTTAACAGAAGTTTTTGCAAGCAAAAAATATCCATTTTGTGGTACCATTCACAAATAATGAGTTTTAATATTTTTCCCTAAGTCTTTTTCATATATATGTGATCCTTAAAAGCCATTAAAGAGATTTTCTTCAGTGTTTTTGAAAACTTCAATGCTTGGCACTATCTTCTATGCTCTACCCCACAGGTATGTCTACCTTGGTTTACCAGCGGTGTTAAGAGCTCCTTCCTACTTGATTGCAATCTTTTTTTATATGTTGGTAAAGAAACACTTTCAAAATAAGAACTCCAAGCCTGTTGAGAATGGAGGAAGAGAAGATGTTCCTATGAATAAAGAAGATAACTACAAGATCAAAGAACATTTGCCAGGTTTTTCTGATGCAGAGAATGAATCGTGTATTTAGACAGCCGTTTAGACCAGTGTCACACAAATCAGGACAGCTTCTTTTAGAAACAACTTTCACAAAATTATGAATAAATAAATAATAACTAATAAATAATAACACTGTTCAGAAAGTAAAACTAATAGTAAACCTGTTATCAACAAGAAAAACTAACGTAGAAGTATTAAAATGTCTTACATGTACCTGATTACGAATAGCAGACAGAACAAGTTACATGAATTGAACCAAATTCTCGATAGATAAAGGAAAACCTCCTTTGGCATTTCCAATAGAGCCAGCCTGCAACTTTTAAAGGGGTCAAAGATGACTGCTGATAGAACAGCCACATGCCAAAGGCCCACAAAATGTGATGCTGATCCTGTACGCAGATCCATGCAGTAGACTGCTGCAGGAACGACAAGCTCAAGGCTAACAGCAGTTTCTGATTTCATCAAATTCAATCAAACTCCACAGTAAAACCAAAGTCTTTAAGTGAAACATTTCCACCTTATCTAAACGAGTCTTTGAAACAATTTTCCATCGCAAAATTGACAAAAGCAGTATTTTTCCAAGAAGCATTTTATCTTAGCTCAGCTGAAAATTTTATGCCAACTTAAAACTACAAATAGGTTACCATAAAGGAAATAACTGTTTTCAAAAATCTCAGAATTGTAGTATTTTATTAAAACCTGATTTTTTTTTTAGTTAAGTGACTATGAAACATAAATATTCTGAATTTTGCAGTGATGTCTTCTAAGCAAAATCCATCCATTTTACGCTGTTGGCTTTATTGCTATGCCATGTACTGTCCAGCAGAGGACACTCAAACAATAACATTACCCCTTTGACTGCTGCAAATATTCTGTCTTTGTCGTGTTCAGTCTCTATTGGTCCGGGAGGAGTTCGTCATCAGGCAGGCAAAACACTCACCTGCGTTTTCGTGCACCTTAAAACTTTCTCAGCTCAAGCCTTTAGCTCATATATTCAAAGTTGCTTTTGTGTATCTGTTGGTTTGTGTTCATCATATTTGCGTCACTTGGAGCTTGACAACTGTTGTTAGTTTAAATAAAAAGATGTGTACTTGCTTACCATTTCACAACAGTGACTGAATTCTCTGGTTGACACTTTAAAATTGATGCTCAAGGCTCAGTGGGATATGGTTAATAGACATGTTAGAGCAAAATGCTGAGTTGTTTTGAAATAAGTGTTGTCTGTCATGACAGTCACTTAGTAGTGATTGCAGCAGCTGAAGGGAGAAGACTGGGAGGTTTTTTCCCAAATGAAGTGATATTTACTGGAAGCAGAGATTCTCCATCTAGCAAAATTGATATGACTCTTTGCTTGGTCTTGTCTTACAATTGCATTTGAAAACGTTTTGACATATCCTGATATCGCCATAGGAATGACCTGTGGGACCTAAAGGAATGAACCACCTTATCTAACTACTGAACTCAGGAGTGAGTTTTGGCAGGGAAAGGAACTGCAACTGTCTATTTCTGCTTGTCTTTCAGCTGCTTTGTCCAGATGATATTTTATTAACACATCTTGGTGCTCATATAATTTCCTATGATGACTTTAGAGCCAAGGGTTTGGGTGAGATATTTTTAATCTAAAATCCGTAACCTTGGAAAACGTGACTAAATATAGGAGCTTTAACTGAAAGCAAGAGCTAACTCCAGACAACAGATTATGAGAATTATGCACAAGGAATCAACAATGCCAGAAAAAGGTGTTATGGCCTGCAGCAGATCTAAAAAGCTATTACTCCAGGCTCATGAGCTCAAGGAAGAGTCAATAAACAGATCTCTCTGGATACAGAGAGGAAGGCTGGCACAAGAAGGTCACAACCTGCTTGTTGAGGGGTTTTTCCCCTTTCTTATGGAAAAAAAATATTGTGGAAAAAATGTTTCCAGCCAGAGGCAGGGTGCAAAGCCAAGCTGCCTTTGGGTGCCACAGCAGCTCAGCGCTTGGAAAAGAGAGAGAGAGAAAACACCACTTTGATTTGTTGCCAGCCTTGAAAACATTGTGGTCTTCCCATCATCATTACAAAGCTGCAGCTGTCGGTCATGGATCTATGGAGGAAGCAGAGTAAATAGGACAAATCACTTTATCTCACAGTGGAACTCTGTAATTAATGTTCATGCTACTGTTGTGTCCCTAGAGCCCTTGCTGAGTAAGAAGTACTGTGCACACACGCATATGCATGCACACACATGCACAAAATGGCAATCTCTAGTGCAAGATGCCTTTGAGGTAGGACAAGATACGTATTGTCAAGCAGGAAATTGGGAAGATATAATGATGAGTGCTGCTAAACATGTTGAGGAGAGATTGGAAGAAGACTAGAGAGATAACTTTGAGCATCTTTAGAGTTCTGGGAGGAAAGAGATACTTCATTGCTGTTTTTGAGGGGAGAAATATTACTCAGTGGAAAGGTGTTCATGGATGTGTTTCAGCAATAATCTGTCACTGCAACCACAATTTTTACACACTAAGTAAAACTAAATGCCTTAATCTACTCTTTTATCCACTGTCATAAATACACCCATATCTTCCTTTACTTAACTCTTCGGAAAGGCAGGCTTCTTTTATTCAGGTGCCTCCCTTTACGTACTGAAGTTTGGAACATTAAGAGCAATGCCTCTAAATCCAGAGAGGCAGAGTTTAGAATTCACAAAACTGGAAGTTGCTGCAGCAGTTTGAGTGGAGGAGGACTTGGTTTTCTTTGTGTGGTGGGTTTTTTTTGTTTTTTTTTTCCTGGATAGGTGAGGTTTCTCGGCAAACCGGGTGAGAAAAAAGGTTTTATCTTTCACATTTCAAATGTCTCACCCTGACCCCTCTTCCTATTGCTGATTTGGCCCAAGCCAGGCCAGGTGAGACCCTGCAGAGATGGCCTCAGCAGCAGTACAGGCACCTGTCGAACAGTTACCTCCCGGTATTTCCACAACTGAGAGATTACCAGAAGCATAAGTTTCTTGCAAACCTTAAACTCTAAGCTTCATAAAAGAGCATGAAAAGGGAGAAAATCATAAATAGTGCTCTTCTAGAGTAGAATGGATGCAATCAAAGAAAAAGAAAAGCTGAAAGTATTTGCGTGATGAGCTCTGGGAGAGCAGGAGTGAATAAAAAACTTGTTGAAAAGTTTAGGAAAATATCTTCTCCCCTAAAAGAAACAAAGTAAAGCTGACAGTCTATGGACTACAAAAAAAAAAAGTTGTTGTGTCCAGCACTGTGCATCATGGGTGAGAGGAAAAAAAGTACAAATAAAAGAAAAACCTTTTCCTGTCTTGCTGCTTTCTGTGCCTAAAGCAGGCCAGGGAATTATTTTTGTCTTTTCTGTTAGTACACAGGAAAGTAACAACATTGACTCTTTCCCACTTATTAAAAAGTACCTGATGTCCAAAACCAATATAGAAATACTTTTAGAGCTAAGTATGCTTTGCTTAAGATGCTTTTGGGTGAGCGTCTGCACTTCAAGATAAAGCTTAAAAAAATTAAATAAGTGGTTTTTCAAGGCTGTGTGTGGTGCCACAAGCTTTATGTCTGAATCAATGCAAATCATCAGAAGGAATCATTTGGCTTTTATGTAGTATATACTACCCCATGGATGTTATCCTAGTTTTACTCTGTAGCAGGATGTATAGGCAATTACATATATCACAGATATACAAATACAATATAATACAAATCACATACGATAGAAAGACAATAACTTAATCTGCCAATTTTGTTTCGGAAACAGGTTATCTACTGGTGCAAATCCATCCACTGTGAATAACTTCACTTACCTGTCCAAGCTGGCAAGTGCACTCATCAGTGCTCAACTGAAACAGTGTTAAAGATTAACCCTTTTCTTTTATTTCAGTAGTTAAAGGATGTCCGTCTGCCATGTATTTTATCCAGAGCAGCATAAAATCAAATGGTGACTTTAGTTTTAAACATATGAACTTTCTTTCTAATAAAATTACTGGAATTTTTAAAACTTCATTAATTTAATGTACCAGTGTGAAATATTCTGGAGTAATGTGAAAACACAAGGGACACTCTACATGACTATGCAAGCCCATAGAGTGCCCTGTTGGATGAGGATTGTAGTCTTGACCAGGGATGGACCACTGATGTGTTCTACTCACTTCAAGGCTAAATGTCTTATATGTAGTCAAATCACTCAAGTCTTTCAAAAAGTGAATGTCAATCATTTGATACAGTCATCTGGAATCTTAGCAGTTACTCATTATTTTTAAAAGATACTTGCTAGTGGTCAGTAATAGCACTAGTTAGTTTTCTTAGTGCACCTTCTTGTGCATGCTTTCTGGAATTCCTTACTTCCACACTCACTAAGTATCTGCAAGTATTTACTTGCAAAAACTCCTTAGTTTCCAATTATTCATATTATTCTTTTTTTTTCTTCTTTAAAACAGATTTTGAAAGAGAGTTCAGCAACTGACTCATTTCTGAATCATCATTAATTTCAGCCCACTAGTCTTTTTTTAATCCTCATTTTAATACGTGGGATTTAAAGTTGTTTGTTGTTTTCATTGACTTTAGGAATGCATTGAGTTGGTGGAAAAGAAACATTATGGAGGGTAAGAAATGCTTTTGCCATCCAGGTCTCATGACTGCCCTTATTCCAGCCCTGTTTGACAAATGCTCCAGGGCTATAAGAAATTCAACAGCTAGTTCTTAAGGTCATCCGAATATTAGCAGGTCTAGAAGATCTGCCATTGGGTGAGTTGTCATTATTTCTATATTGATGACACTACTCAACAAAGGATGTATTTTGCTAGCTTGCGGTCAATTTGAACTTGCAATAAATGCCAACATTGGCATTCATTGACATTCATTGGAAAGGAACAGCAGACAATGCAGTGAACAAGTTGACTCCTGTTGTTCCTGAAAGCCTAACTCACTTTCAACAACGAAAAAGAAATATGTAAATGCTTTGAAAACTTCCATTTGAATGACTTGGGTCACAGTTAACATACAAGAAAGGGAGTGCTTCAGGAGATATTTCCTATTCTAAAAAGATATAGCCCGAAAAAGTAGAATGTGATGTTATTCATTAACAGTTATTGAGTTGCCCTCTCATTCTGGATAAGCTTTCCATGTCTGGAAAAGATACTCTAGCTTATAAATGTTTTGGAAAGATTATTTTATCTGTAGTCCCCACCCTTTCATTCCTTGACCCAAGAGTAATTTTTGCCTGGAGATAACAGCTCTGTCACTGGAAGTTTAGCTTTAATTTGTTTAGCTTTGAATGAATAGTTATGAACGGGTCTTTGCCTTCCAGCACAGGTTTTTGGCTTTCAGCCCAAACACTTTCCCAGAAACTGTAGTGGATTTTTAAAGCCCATACAAAGGTGTCTTCTTCAGCACTGTAACAGATGGCAGCTGGATTCAGTAGGTTTAGCTCACTCAGCTGTGATCATACCTTTGACTGCAGTGTAAATCTTCTCCTTTTTGATATATTGGTGGTTTATAGCTTTATGACCTAGCTATTTTACTGATCAAAATAAGGTCATGTATTTGCAGGCTAAAGCAAATCAGGGATTGACAAACATCCATTATCTTCAGAGGGGTTCAACCTGTTTGTGTGCTGGCTCTGAAACAACAATTTTAAAATTCCTAAAAATTACAAGTTCAGTGTTTTTGAGATGTCCTGATTATTGTTTTGTTTTAAGAAATGCATTATTCAGCAAGCCCAGTACTAGATCTTTGGAGAATGCTGAGTAGTAATGTTTATAAACTTAAAATTGTACCTACATTACCTAAAATAGAGTACCCAAAAATGGAACTCACTCTCTAAACTCATGATCATCTTTTGAATACACAGATCAACACTTTTAAGCGTTGTTAGGAAACTTCTTCACAGTCTCCTAAAGCCGTATTTAATAAATTTCTCTATTCACTTGCAATTTTATTCATGTGCTGATGTGTTCCTCTTTCCAAACCAGGTATCCCAATGAGCCATTCTCCAACTGATATAATATAATTGGCTATGATAATCCTGTATGATTCATACCTCCTGCTGGCTATGAAAAATAAAATTCTATATAGAAATGTATCTATCTGTTTTGTTTAGTAGATGATCTTCTCACCCATGCACCTGCAGCTTTGAAAAAAAGGTTGAAGCAATTAAAACATAAAACCCATCAGGACCTCTTAGATTTTTTAGATCACATAATCATTATTATTACTATATAACCTGTTATTAGTACTGGAGTAATATTTCAGGTTTTCTTAGTCTTGTCAGGTTAGGTCAGGGCTTGAGCACAAACTCTATGATTATATACTTTGCTAACATACATTGACCCTTGTTCTATTCTAATAGGAGACCAAGGGTGTCTGACTTTCTGGGGAAGGAAACCCCAGCAGAGATGAAGCCAGGTCACCCTGAAGCTATGCTCTACAAGGCCATGCAGATACAACCAGCTCAAGCTGCGCCTCACAGCTGTGACAGGAAGGTTGCTGTGCTGGCAGGAGCAGTCCATGGGGTGCAGGGAAAAGGACCAGTAAATTCGGGAAGAGATGTGTTCTCCCACTGTTCATTGTGAATCAGCACCCCACAGAGGGCCACATCACAACTCCAACATCCCTGTATAAATGAGCCAGGCTAGCAACCCACCTCCGGCCTGATCTGAAACTGCATTAATACCTCTCCTGTGAAAATGCTGAGTTATGGGAGTGGCAGAACTCAGGAGATCTACAAGAAATAGAAGTCTAAGATCCAGTATAATACTAATTTTAGAGATATGAGCAAGTGTATAGATCCATTGTTCCATTCATGAGATCATAATAAATATATATTCAAATGAGATTAATTCATTTACAATTTTTGCAGATAACAGGAAAAGTATTCGTTCATTTATGTAGCAATATGTCCTACTGAGGAACACAAAACTTACCTGGTAATTTTGGAGAAGAAAATACTGCATTTTTACATAAATGCCTTATAGTGTAACACAGCTGAGAAGATGAATTATTTAGATGTGACAGTCACTGACTCAGAATGTCTCTGGTTTAAGATGCAGATCTGTTATAATAATTTTAGAAATACTTCTCAGATTTTTTCACTGCATCATGTAAGTCTTATTTTGATGAAATCTCGAGGATTCCATAATAATACTTTAATAGAATGCATAGAATCATTAAGGTTGGAAAAGACCTCAAGGATCAGCAAGTCCAACCCACACCACCTAACTCACTAAACCATGTCCCTAAGCACCACATCTACACGTTTCTTGAACACCTCCAGGGATGGTGACTCCACCACTTCCCTGGGCAGCCTGTTCCAATGCCTGATCACTCTTTCAGTGAAGAAATTTTTCCTAATATCTAGCCTAAACCTTCCCTGGTGCAACTTGAGGCCATTTCCTCTTGTCCTATCACTTGTTACTTTAGAGAAGAGGCCAGCACCCACCTCACTACAACCTCCTTTCAGGTAGTTGTAGAGAGTGATAAGGTCTCCTCTCAGCCTCCTCTTCTCTAGACTAAACAACCCCAGCTCCCTCAGCCGCTCCTCATAAGACCTGTGCTCCAGACCCTTCACCAGCTTCGTTGCCCTTCTCTGGACCTGCTCCAGCACCTCAATGTCCTTCTTGTGGTGAGGGGCCCAAAACTGAACACAGGATTCAAGGTGCGGCCTCACCAGTGCCGAGTACAGGGGCACAATCACTTCCCTAGTCCTGCTGGCCACACTATTGCTGATGCAGGCCAGGATGCCGTTGGCCTTCTTGGCCACCTGGGCACACTGCTGGCTCATGTTCAGCCGGCTGTCGACCAGCACCCCCAGGTCCCTCTCTGCTGGGCAGCTTTCCAGCCACTCTCCCCCGAGCCTGTAGCGTTGCAGGGGGTTGTTGTGACCAAAGTGCAGGACCCGGCACTTGGCTTTATTGAACCTCATACAATTGGCCTCAGCCCATCGGTCCAGCCTGTCCAGATCCCTCTGCAAAGCCTCCCTACCCTCAAGGAGATCAACACACCCGCTCAATTTGGTGTCATCAGCAAACTTACTGAGGGAGCACTCAATCCCCTCATCCAGGTCATTGATAAAGATGTTAAACAGGACAGGCCCCAAAACCGATCCCTGGGGAACACCACTGGTGACCGGCCGCCACCTGGACTTAACTCCATTCACCACGACTCTCTGGGCTCGGCCATCCAGCCAGTTTTTTATCCAGCAAAGGGTGTTCCTGTCTAAGCCATGAGCCACTAGCTTTTCTAGGAGAATGCTGTGGGACACGGTGTCGAAGGCCTTGCTAAAGTCCAAGTAGATGACATCCACGGCCTTTCCCTCATCCACTAGGCAGGTCACCCGGTCATAGAAGGAGATCAGGTTGGTCAAACATGACCTTCCTTTCAAGAACCCATGCTGGCTGGGCTTGATCCCCTGGATGTCCTGTACATGCCACGTGAGCACACTTTGTCTCCACCTGTATTTCCCTTACAACAATTTCTGTGTAGCACAATGTAACAATTTCTCTTTAAATTTATTCCCCTAATCTACAGAAATCTGCTGGCCTGTTGCTTCCTGGTAGCCTTTATCATTCAAGATTTATTACTTTTTTTTTTCTGTTAAATGTGGTAGTCACTTTACAGTACCTTTAAAAGACCTAAGGAAAAAAACAGCACTTTAGTCGCATTATAAAGCAATCCCAGACTTTCTGCTTCCAGTCCCACATCACAACCATTAGGCTATGTACCAGAGACACCCAAAAAACAGCCTGCATCCAATGAGTGGGCCAGGCAGGAGCTCTCCCAGCACAGGGCATGGGTGGATGGCTGTGTAGGAAGCTCTTGCTTAACCATCAGCTTCAAACTCTTGGGCTTTCCAGTCTTTCTGGGTGTCTCCTTCGTTACACCTACACCTGTGGAAGTCAACCCCTGCCTTAAGCAGCTAATCCCACAGAGGAAGGACAAGTCCCAGGAGCTAAAGTGAGACCATAAGTGCAGTGACACCATGGTTGGTCTCAGAGAAGACCAGATTTACCACACATGCAACACACAGCCTGTGCAAACCCACACAATTACTCCAATTCTGCTGCACTTGGTTGTGCTATGGATGCCATACCTGAGTATTGTTTGATGCTCGAAAGAGTCCTGACTGCATGAGGGAGAAACTGTGTCCCATCTTACTTAACCTGAGACTGCAACACTGGGTTTTCAGAGCTAAGCTAAGGGACTGCCATCTCCTGCAGGGCACTGCTGGTGCATTAGGCAGGGCTTGGGCTCAAGAGTCCACCCTGTCCATAAAACAGATCTGGCTAAAGAGTTGGACAAACATCTTAGGACACGTACAGCATGCTTGTGTGTTTCCCATGACCACTCTCCACCCTCCACATCCATGGCCATACACAAACAAGTAATTTTTCTCCTCTAAAAAAGCAGTCTCTGCACTTACAAGTCACATTAATATTAGTGCAGAGTGGTCTCATGAAGAAACTTGCTCAGCCTCAAAACTCAGGTGCACTTGTAGCAGGTTTTTTTTCTTTTTTTCTTCTTGGCTGACTTGAGCTGTGATTAAGTTATACTTTAGTAGCTCAGAATAAAAATACAAATTAATTATAAAGTAAGATATATAAGTAACACTGGAGAAAATAATATGATTCAGACCTATATTAACAGTTTCAGATAGAAAAATCTTTGACCATATTCCAAATTAGAGGTAGACAAAATTACAATATTTCTACAGTGAAAAGCTGGTAAACCAAATCTAATGTTACCTTCCTGCTGTATTGTTTGATTGCTGTATTTGAAATGCTTTAAATTTAATTTGACAGCCTGAAGTATTTTCTATATATTCTGAACAGCTAGTACTCTATTCCCAATTTATTTTTGTGCCAGGATAGACAGGACTTGTTAATAATGGGGACACAAAACCCATAGGAGGCCTTGGTCTTTGTAGGGTACATGATCCTAATGCATACAGAAAACTGTGGGTTTAGGGCTACTGGGGTTTTTTTCTCCTTGATAAACAACTAGAAAATATCATAAAAACAGGTAGTCATAGGTCATTATGTCTGCTTGATTATGTATCTAAAAGTAAAGAAATGCCAAATAACTGTACTGTCTTCTGGGATAAGGCTCTGGTGTCCATAGTTATTCTGACAGAAGGACTTTGATAATACCATTAAAAGGCTTTTTGATAGCCTCAAACAAGAGTTGGGTAAACACAAGGCTCATGCCCTTAAACCTCCTACAATCTGAGAAAAATTTACTGGTTTGACTATTTCTTCATTGGTTTCAGTGGAATTCCCATGATTTATGGCCCACCAAGTTGTCTGTAATGATTTCTAAACTACTGGTTTGTTGTCTTTATTCAAAACCATGCCTGACTTGGTGTGGTTGCAAATCTACCTCCAAAATAGTTTTCCTGGCTAACAATTTCTCTTACCACCTTAGAATACAACAGGTTTCTCTTCGTTCCTGGGGGATCTTCCCAGTGATGGAGCTCGAAGATGTCAGAGCTAGCTCTGAGCATGCTGACACAGCTATCACACAGGACAATGACAATTTGGCTTTGCAATCAAACCAGAGTCCCAGGGGTCTGTGTGCCTCTCTGGTTAGTGAAACACTGTGTTTGGAGCAGGAGGGACTAAAAGGGAGTATACCCTTATTTTTTCTCTATTGTGAGAGGCAAGGGGACAAAAACCTTTTGGGAAACACCACTTGGTTGACCACCTGTTTCATTTTTTGTATATTCAGTGCTAGTTGCTTGTTGAAGAACAAATTATTCCCTTAAAGAAATTTCTACCTGCTATTCACAGGAGAGTGCTTAGATTTGCACACAAGAAACAGGGCATGTTGAAAACATAGCTGAGCGATATGATCTTGGATTTGGGAGTATACTGAGCCAAAGGCTCATTTAATACCACCTGTGGCAGCGCTTATGCTATTATTGATTTGGGACTGTTATGAAGAATGATGTTAAGTCTTATTTGTTTGAAAAAGCTCACTTTACCAAGTTGCATCTGGGGTAAATATCTGGACATGAATCATCAGACCCGACCAGAATCTCAGTTCTATTCTGACATCAATTATCAACGCACCTTTGATAAAACATTATCTCCTGGGAAAATCAAGCAAAAGATGCTCTCATCAAAACCTCTGTAATATAAAAAACAATGCACGGAAATAAATACCCAGACAACAGAAGTAAAAGGGAAATGATGTTAGCATGAGTCACCTGACTGAGTCTATATGTCTAGTGCAGATCAGGAGCATTTCTAGAACTGCCAATATATTTATTCAAAGTTAAAATACTGTTTGCAGAAGGAGAAAGACACAACATGATTTTCTCTGTGTAAAATTCCTGAGGTTTTTGGAACTTGGATTTTTCTGTAATTATTTGCAGACCTACGTGCAATTTTGATATCGTCTGTACTAGAGCAGTTTTCATTCTTGTTCCCTTATAACACACATTGCTTCCCCATATCTGCTGGCAGTTTATAATCTGAGCGGTGATTATAAAAGAGAACCTCTAAACGTTCTGGTCATTGTCTTTAAGAAATAAAATGCAAACAAATCCATTCCCAAGGCCAGGATATGAAGAACTTGCTTTCATTGAGTACCACATCAACCCTTTTCCCATTCGTCTTCTTGCACTTACACAGGGCAGATGGTGGGAAAAAAAGCCAGAAGACCACCTAACATCAAGAGTCCCTCTCTGTAGCCCTCTGACCTGCTACTTTCCCAGACAAGGGGTAGTAGATATTCTTTATATTAGTGCAGTGCTCTCTTCCATGTCCCGAGGAAGTTTAAGATTAGGAAAGAAAGCTTGTTTCCTAATTTTAGGCTTGTGCACAGGGTGGCAGTGAGCAGAGATACTCTTCAAAAAAGAAAGCAAAATGGCTGTGATGATAAAGACAAAACCTGAAGTGATCTTACGAGGTATGTTGTCATTATGAAGTTGTCAATGAAATATTGACATCAAGTATTTTTAGAGACTTTTTTTTCCCAGTAATGACTGTTGGAAGCATCCTTTATTAAAGATTCTCTCTGGACTAGGCTGTTCATGGAAAGCTGCGAATTTGCAAGGTTTCAGCACTGTCTTTCAAGGCTCACTGGAGGTTCCTTAAACAAGAAAGGTAAACTATATACATGTGGTACAAATGCAATGGTCATTAAAATACACACACACACAAAATCAAAGAAACTTAAACACCTGCCACTTTATTGCATCACAGAATCACAGAATNTGCCCCTTGTCCTGTCACTGGATGTCACAGAGAAGAGCCTGGCTCCATGCTCCTGACACTCACCCTTCATATATTTATAAAAATTAACATGGTCACCCCTCAGTCTCCTCTTTTCCAAGCTAAAGAGACCCAGCTCCCTCAGCCTTTCCTCATAAGGGAGATCTCTCAAATCCAGTACCGAGATGTGCTGCAAAATTAATGCACCACTTTCTTTTGTTTGCAATCCATTTTGATTTTTTAATGTGTTCAAGCCAAATCCCAGGCTCATTGTGCAGTTCTTGTTCGGAGTGCTCACTGAAGGCCCTGGGGCTCTCACCTGAGCATGGGCCATGGACCGCAGTCTGGAACAAAAAGTTCTGATCATGAACCATGCAGCAAAGGCCATCAGAGCAACTGGGCAAATGTAACTTGATTGGCCATTGAGAGCTGTAGGACTAAATACAGAGCAAGAAGATTTGAAATAAAGTCAATGAAAAGTGGAAAGGAAGCTTATTTTGGATTTCTTCTTTTCAAATATTCAATCATAATCAAATTTATGAGACTTGAAAAATTAAAATTTTGGCTAGTCTTACTGTTGGTCTAGAAAGGGACTGAGAGCAAGAGAATGGGAGAGTTCCCAAAAATTTTGAAAACCTTTTCCCTCTATTGTTTCACATGAGGAGAGGAAGAGGATAGGGTAAAGCAAATTAAAAGTCAATATGTCAAAGTTATTTTTTGAACCCTCAAAATGTAAACCAGCTGTTGAAGTCAGTAATTAGACTCCTGTTGTGCTTAGAAAAACTGAAGCATAGGCAAAGTTATGAAAAGACCTTGTTTCTTTTTTACATACAAGTTTCCTCACTCTCTGATGAAGTTCTTGCACCAGGAAGAATTTCTTTCTTGTTGGCAGCATCTGTTTCCTTGTTGGTTGATCTTTCTATATCTTTACTATCTGTCATCTCTTTGCCATGTGGCTTGAAGCGTCTCATTATTAAAACCGAGAGTACTATGTATAAGAGACAACATCCTGCCCGTAGTCCTGCAATGAGGCCAAGATACACATTTCTAGAAAAAAAAGGTGACAGAACGTGTTTATATTAATAAAACCTGCCAATTCTGAGTGGAATCAAGTAAGATATCAAATATACTTTTGAAAAAACATTTGTTCTCAGTCAGGTATTACTCAGCATTTTGAGAAAGACAGAAAGCAAACACCTCATGACATTTAGCTCCAGGCAGGTTCTAATCAGATCCTGTGCTCCTAGCAGAAATTCCTCCTGTCTGAAGAGTGCTCCCATTCAGCAGACTATATTTTAGGGCTGGGACAGGAGGAGCTGCACCAGGTGGGCTTTTTGCCTGTTGTCCCAGCCTTCCGCCAGCACCTCGCTGGCAGCACTTGGTGCTCATGGCTGGAGCTCTCCATGTACCACCAGTCATTTCAGTCCCTTCTCCAAGGGGATATTGTGAGGTGTCTTATACATTATAAAACAGAGAAATGAAGGATGAGGAAGAGCACCTTCGGTGCTATGTTTACTCCATGGTTGTTCAGCCTCCCATAAAGCCAAAGCATCGCAGAGTTATTCAGTGCACTAAGGCTTTAATAAAGGAAACAATTCTGGCAATGTAAGGCAATGTAAGGCAATATACTGCAATGTCATATGTTAGACTGAATCAAAACAACTTGGCTTATTTGATCTATTAAGGCTCAGTCAAATAAGGAGTTTTGGTCCTTTTAGTATCCTAATCAGTCGACTGACAATTGTCACGGGCAAAGTATACCTTGCTCCTTGGTGCCCAAAGCTACCTCAGAAGTCAAATTCCCAACTACTTACCAAAGATTTCAGCTTACCTGAATGCTTTAGTGTCGTATACTCGGCAAGATCCAGATCCCCCACAGTTTTTTGTCCCCCATTTCAAGCAGGTCTCGTCTATCAAGGCACCAAAATAAATAGGGGCTGGGAGTCCTCCTGAAAAGAAAATTCTTATTACATGAACTCAGACATTAAGATCTCAATGCTTAATGTCATGGTAAAGAAATGAGGAAATTAATCCCAGAATTCTGAAGAGATAATCATAACTAGGTTGGAACTCAGTGATCTTTAAGGTCCCTTCCAACCCAAACCATTCTATGATTCTAACGTGTAATTACATACCAGGAAACACGTACCAACCTCCTCCAAACATTTTGAATTTTCTGCTTACAAAGAAAAATTCTGGAAAATTTCATTTGTTCTCAGCTGGAGCAAGGGCATTGCACTTGCTAGCTTTGGTCTATCTCTTTGACTACCTATTTGAACCCCACAAAGAAATGAAGTTTTACCTAGTACTCTACCACCTAAAGTTTCAATCCCAACAGCAAAGGATTTCAGGTCTGGTGAAACAGATCTAAAAAGGAAACAAAAATAGTATGTGATTTTGGGGAACAGTAAAATAATGTAGCTATAGCCATGCTGTGAACATCTGCATGTGCCCCATTGCAAGAGTATTGTGGCCTACCTAGCATAGCACACTCAAACATTAATCGAAAACATTCACTAAAGTTCCGATGTAGAGGTGCCTTCCATTGACTTCAGTGGATGAACTCTCATTGAAATAAATGGGAGAATCTACAGAAACTCATCTTGAACACAAGCAAAAGAGATTGGAAAGACTTTTGGGAAAGGATGCATGGGAAAATTAAAATGAAACAACTAAAAGTAGGCAGATCATGTCCATAAGTTAAGCTCCAAGATGCTGCCTTACTTTAGAAGGGGCTTCATTTTGCAGTGGTGAACAGAGGGAACAAGTGTTTGCAGTCCTTGCTAGCCACATGCAAGTAAAATCCACATCTGCCTCTAGCATTTTACAGAGAGGCAGTGAAGGTGAGTTACCTGGCTACAAAGCACCCCATCCCTACTAGTGGAGAAACAGCCTGTGTCCATCAGATGAACTGGAA
This sequence comes from Syrrhaptes paradoxus, assembly GCA_013400615.1. NCBI lineage: Eukaryota > Metazoa > Chordata > Aves > Pterocliformes > Pteroclidae > Syrrhaptes > Syrrhaptes paradoxus. The sequence continues at coordinate 171,186 of VZTO01004020.1, forward strand.
GAATTCCTATAAGGCAGAGGGGAGTACTGAGCTGGCACAGGGGCAGGACGGAGACTTGCTATGGACAGCCTGTTTCCTGAACTGGAGTTTGTACATCAGAATATTGTCTTTTCAGCATTAACATGAAAGGCTTCTCATTATACATATTAGTATTCAGAAAACTTTGCCCAGCAAAGCTAGCCTTGTCCATAATCCAGGCATGCGGTAAGACTGGTTGCACTTAGAAATGCCACAGAAGAATCAGCAGCTTAGCAAAGAGAGTTATCTAGTCATGTGCACTGACTACTGAAGATTGCAATTCACCTGTGAGCAAGAGTGGAAAGAAATTTTCATGTGAAAGGCACAGAACATTGCCTTTTCTTCTGAGTATAATATAGCAGTACCGATTTACTACTGAATGAATACAAATTTTTTAAAATCATTGCTGCTGACATAGTTCTGTTTATACCAGCTTGACAAAAATGGGAGTATCTGACTTCCCACAACACAGAAAACATTCTGAGGCAATAACGCTTAACAAAGGTGAATGTTTTTCTCCTGAGTAATGTGAACACCATAGTCACCTTGGATATGACTTAGCACTGCCTCTTATTTCAAGTTCATCGCTGTGTTAAAAAAAATCCCTGTCACTGGAAGTGAAAACTAATGTTCAGGACCAGCATAAGGCCCACCCATTTCATCACCAAAGTATTTGCTCAGCCTTAAATTGGAATTAAATTGGAGAGGCATTTTGCTGTGCCTCTGAACAGAGATGGATTTCAGAGTGCAGGCAAAGACTCAGAGACCCAGTTTGATCAGCATGCCATTCCTCACAATACAGATGAAATAGTAGATACCACATTTTGTTTCACTTTCCCCAAGCTTTATGGCCAAGGTAAGGTAAAGTATTTCACCTAAACATAATCATGTATGTAGGAGTGCCTCCTAAGGCTAGAATAAATGCACATGCAGTCTGTAATGCTAAAAAGTAGGGAAATGCTTTGGTACAGCTTTCTCTTTGGCATTGTCCCAAAACTGCAGAGGAATTGCCAAGTCCATGCCCTTGTCCTTCCACACAGCTGCAATTGTGAAACACCTGAAAGGAGAAGATGAGAAGAATTTATTTAATCAGAGTTCAGTGGCACAAAACTATTTTAGTAGCTAGATTTTTAACTCCCCATAACAGGCAGGCTGTTGTTTACTCTGAAAGAACCTCCCTCATCATCTCTGCAGACTGATGGCCAAGTTCATTGGTATGCTCCAGCCACTCTGAGCTGCTCCAGAGACACAAAGCAACTGTGAATCCAGTTTCAACAATGCCATTGCTAAGACAGAAGGTGTTCTGTGTATGGTTAAAATGGGTCAAAGCTATAAAATTCAGATATGAACTGTTATCCAGCCATTTTGCTCAAGCAACCTATGAAGTAGACAAGTAAAAATAAAAACACAGAAGTGGACTCAACAACGCAAACATGCGTATCTGTTGTTATATATGTAAAACAGCACTTGGCACTGGATTGACAGTAGGCCTTTGAAGTTAGTAGGAAACATGGATTTGAAAGCCAACTGCCCTGAAGCGAAGCAGAATATTGCTGGGATATATGGATATAAGCCCAAAAATGTTGCTTGTCCTTTTCTATATGGTTACATGAATGCAGTTCTGCTTCTGCCAGAAGACATGACCATTTGCACAGACTTCTGCAAACCTACTGTTTTTATTGGTTTTGCCCAGCTAGGATTGTTTGAAGTCACAGAAATGTCTTTGCTGCTGATACACTGAAAAAAAATGGCCAGATGCATATTTACAGGACCTCTTAGCTGTACAATTTAGGCTTATTACTTTAGATGCAATTCCAGTATGATCTCTAACAGTTTGTGAAACCAGCATTCACACTTTTATACAATTCTACTGCACATGAGTTGACACCATGGGAGCTTGCTAGGATAATAACCAGACTAGTAAAGGTCTTCTAGAGCAAACCCCTCTAAGATGTGTTGTACCTATGCAGTTAAGAGAACTACTGAGAAAATTAAAGCAAAATTTATTGTCATCTTGCTGAGAAAAAAATAATTTTAAAAAAATTGAAAAAAAGGCATTCAAGAAACGTAAGTTGAGAGTCTGAGGTTTTCAGCTACCTCACCCCAACTCTTTTAAAAACCCTCCCTGCAACCTTGCACTCACTCAGTTTCTACAAGGTTAAACCGTACAGAATAGACATTTATGTCTACAGGATTTCTTAATCACAAAGGCAAAAAAAAAATAGACAGAGAAATACAGCTATATCTATAATAATCTATCCACCTATCTATTTACCATATTCTTTCCCATCCCTGTTGATGATTTACATCCCGCAAAGCAGGCTGTCATGTAAGTGAGCCCATTATCCCCACATACAGGGTCCCACTGATCCAGTTTGCAGCCACAGTCAGCATTGCAACTGGCCAGAAAGCTGGTTTTGGGGGAGGAAAGATGTTTTAATCTGGAGGAAAACAGAAAGAAAAAAATATTTAGTGGAATTGTGTAGTCAAACAAAAGATCAGGGAAAGACATGGAGAAAGGGAAGCAATAAACATGGGCAGGTATCTGCTACCATCCGATAGACCATGAAGTTGTTATATGGAGACGAAGGCAATTTCAGCTAAACCAAAGCTCTCTTGAGGTTTTTTTATCAAGCATGAACATCTTTATGGATCATTGCTGCAAAGGCATGGAACACACAAACTTGGTATTCTTGGCTGAGAGGGAATATTTGGTATCACTTTTTCATTTGAAAGCTCAACCCAAGAAAAATAAAATCATACCTAGAATCTCTTAACACCAGTAGACTGGCCATGCTTTTCTTTAGCAGTAGATATCATACCGTAACTGTGTGCTAGAAATAGTGATATAAAACTACAGCAGCAAGATGCTCTTGACACCTTTTTCACTGGATCAGAGACAGTTAGTGGCAATGAAAGTTGCATGAGTCTGACTGAGAAGCACTACTTCTGTCCCAGCTCTGACAGTATTCAGCAGCAGCCCTGTACCTGGGAGCACATTGAGCCCCATTTCTTATTAGATCTCATTTCTTGTTGTTTATTGTCATGGACAATAGCTCCCACCTTTACCAACATTTCTGTAAGAAACATCAAACTCAGGCCCAGTGAGCTAAACTAAGCAGATGACAACTAGCACTGAGAATTTAAAAAGTGTCCAGCACCTCTGAGGACATGGTAGCAGGGCTGTTTCCAGAAGGTGTTAGGAGTACACATCTACAAATCACCCCTGCCTTGAAGTGAGAATACAAAACAAAAAGTGTTCAAAATTTGCCTTTTCTTCCTCCCTGCCCCCCAATCCAAATACACCTCAAGGGGGCTACATTTCTCCTAAGTCTTCTAGAAGGGAAAATAACGGGGGATGGGGGGGGGGAGGGGGTGAGAGAGGGGTGGTTAGCCCTCATTAGGTTGTTGCTCATCTTCAAATGAGAAATTGTTAAACTGGTAAAACAGCATGTGACTCACTTAACCAGAACAATCCCAGAACATGCTAAATTCTCCAGACTCAGTTCTCCTGGAGAAACCGTAATTGCTCTTTCAGTATTCGCTGTGTTGATATTTCTGCATATTTTTAATTCACTCTACAGTATCAGGTGTTGCCCTCAACAAGAGTTATCTCCCCTTCACTAACATCTGACATCTTTTATGTAACTAACCTCAAAGATGAACTGGGTGTCAGGTTTGCCAAGACAACTTAGATATTTTTCTGAACATCGGCTCAGTTTCAAATAACACAGGACTGAGTTTCTGTCTGAATTGAAAATCTAGCAGGCCCTGCTGGATTCAGTTTAATCCTTTAAAATCCCTTGAAATTTGTTGGACCATACTGAGCTAAATTTAAACAGTAGGCAATTGTAGCAGGCTGACAGAGTCAGCAAAATGTTCTCAAGAAAGAATGACCATGGCCCTGTTAAGGGAGAATGTATGTTTGGGCAGCACATGCTTCTGACCTGACCACTGTCTACCTCAAAGCTGAGAAAATGGAAGGTCAGCAGCTCCAGGTACCCAGGGAGGCTGGTAACGCCCCATGCAAGTTCATAAGAACTGATCTAGAGGATCATAGAAGCATTGAATGGTTTGGGTTGGAAGGGACCTTAAAGATCATCAAGTTCCAACCCCGCTGCCATGGGCAGGGACACCCTCCACTAGACCAGGTTGCTCAAAGCCTCATCCAGCCTGGCCTTGAGCACCTCCAGGGATGGGGCATCCACAGCTTCTCTGGGCAACCTGTTCCAGTGTCTCACCAACCTCACAGTAAAAAAAAAAATAAACAAAAGCTATGGGGAGATGACAGGGCAACCACTTTCAACACTTTTTACATCCCACTCCCTATATGGTAGAAGGAGACAAGCTTTAAATTAAAGCTTTGAGACAGAATATAAACATTTTGATTGCCGATGATAAACTTCCTCTTAACTAGCAATTTGCCAGAATATAGAGGTATATTGTCAATAGCAATAAACCATTTAGAAAAATAAATATACAGTTTAAACTAAACATGAAAAACAGAATTGGGGTATTCTGCTCATCTCCAGCACTAGTTTTAATTTCAGCCTGACAAGTGCATCCCAAAACATAGAATTTTCTTGTGTGTATCACCACCAAGGGAGCAATAAAAGGATGCAATCACATTAACTCCACTGTAGCTGAAACCACAGTGACTGACACTAGCAGATGACCTAATATACGTCAGTTTCAATGAAAATTTGTTGTTGTCTTTGAACAGATACACATATAATCTTGGTTTTTTTATGCAAAAGATACAGCAATATGCTACAGTAAATCATCAGGGAAGCCACATTTCAGAACTGATCCAAATTAAAATCAAAACGTTTCCTAGAGTAGAAGGTTTGTAGCCTAGATGAGATTGCAAAACCAGATTAGATTGTGAAAGTAGAAGAGTATGGCTGTGTGCACCATGTTCAGCACAAGGCAGGAAGCAACCATGTCAAATGACACAACCAACAAAAACCCAAGGGGATACAAACCCAGAGTAGGGTGCTGTTAAACCGGCCACCTGGAGCACCTCACAACTGCACATAAAATACAAGAGGTTTAACAAATACGATACTATAAAGGTGATGCATGCAAACTTTGTCATTGCAGTTATGTGAAGTTTGAACTTCTTGATCAGAAAGCCTCCTAGAAACATCCCCAGGATTGTGATGGGTAAAAGAAGCACACCTGTAAATAGGAGGTAACAAAATTGTTAACTGCTGTCACTGGCATTGACACGTTTTAGAAAAAATATCTGCTTAAAGTAGTTTTCAAAATATCAGATACTGACCTCTTTTGGGACTGATCTTTTAGGTTCTAAGACCTTTTATTACCTTTAAGTAATTTTGTTTACTTCCTCATTTTCTTTCAAGTCATGTTATGACTTCAAAAAGCTTAGTTCCTTGATATTCCCTACCTTTTTAGTATATTGTTGCTTGTATGCTTACTGATATAATAAAACCTATGCAGATGCCTGTTAGGAACTGGAGTAAATTAGATTAACATCTCAGGCTAATGGATACTTCTTCATCTAAAGTAAAACATTAAACTTTCTGAAAGTAATAAAAAAACACCTTCAAAATGAAACATGAAACAGCGTCTGGTTTTGCATTGTATTCCATTTTGCTCTGAGAGTGAATAATGGAAAAGATTTGCATTTAGATTTAGTATGTTCAGCATTTCACAAACTCCAGCCCTAATATTTACCTGTTAAATACAGAGCTTCCACAAGGTTTTATTGTGAGGGCTTTGCCTGTCTCTGTATGTGTTTTTTTGTTTGGTTGGTTTTTTTGGTCATGTTGTTTTTGCAACATCCTTCATCCAAAAAAAAAAAGATACAAAAAAGAAAGTTCTTTCCACATTTGTACCTGGCCCACAGCAAAGCAGGCCGCCTTCAGACTAAACTAAGGGAATATCAATTCTATAGTGACCTCAAATACCTTGGCTGTCTTGCCAGGTTGTGAGACCATATTAATGACTGTAAGATTAATATAATTTCAGCATTCTTTTTTTGTAGGACACTACAAAGAACTTATTTTTGAGAGAACTAGCAAATAGAAAGAGAGCTTTGAGCTGAATGAAATTACTCACAATTTTATATATTGGTTTCTTATTTTTTATGAAATTTGTATTTGTAATCAAAACAGGAGAGCATTTATACTGTGACACTATTCTGAGAAGAAAAATCACATGTTTCATTAGACATTTTCTAAGTTAATTTTTTTTTAGTTGTTACTTACTTGAAGATTATGTGTGTTTTTTTTGTTCACGAAAACAGTCACATTCATAACCCAAATCTCACTCTGAAAAAAATTTCAGCCTAAAAAAAATTCCACCCAGTTCTAGTAATCAAGTAGCTCACTAAATTAGGAACACAAGGAAAATTAACACTAAAATTAACATCAATTTTCAAAATATGGTAGGAAAATTAATAACCCACTCAGTACATACATACCTCTTTTTAACCAAAAAGTTCACAGAAGCTCCTCCTAAAAAGGAAGGCAAAATAACAAAGAAAACTTTTTTTTGGAGCTGGAATTTAAAAGAAGGACAGGCACCTACCAATTAGAAAGATGGCTCTTGCCACCGATACATTAAATTGTTGCTCCATAAACTTTGTCTCATAGGTTGCCATCCCAACAAGAGAATTGTACTGCAGAATAGTGAGGAAGACGTACACCAGGAAAACTGGATTTCCAAACAACTTCTTTAGAGCTGGGAAGAAATCTGCAATGGAGAGGTATATGCTGTACACCCTGCTAAACACAGAGAAGAGTTGCTTTGACATCCTTTAGATAACAAAACTAACTTTGATTTAATTATTGGCTGTATTGCAGGTTATAATTCTTTGCCTATTGAAATGTTTGCTCAAGTGAGAGTTTTCCTTATTGCCAACAAATTACTTGCAGAAGCAACAAGGCTGACTGCCACAATGCATGTGGAACTGGGAATCAGAAATCCTAGGTTACCTTGTGTGTGACACAGGAGTATTTGCCAAAGGTACTAAGGCTTGCAACACTGGTTCTCAATGTCTGTACAGGGGAGTGTCCTTAGAGGGGCATTAAGACTCTCTGTAATGCATGAAGTGAAAAGTTTGGTGCCTAAAGCAGAAGCCTTCACAAACCACACAAGAGGCCCACATGAGGCTGCACCAACTGCAGCAAAAGGCTGGAACCTTTCCTGAGACCCTTGATTAGAGTATCTAAGTCCATGAAATTAAAGTGAAGACAAAAACCTGCATTTAATCTGTAGTCTGGCTTTTGGCACACTTGCCTAAAAGATGAGAGTTCAAAACACATCTGCCATAGTCACTTCTGGGTGCACATGCATACATAGATACAGATAACACCCTTGGAGGAGTCCAGCAATAGGCAGTTGAGTCTGATAACACAAGGTTAATTTAGCATCACTGAGCCCATATACAGGAGTTATGAATCCAGTGAAACAACTCCAACAGCTAACATAGTATGTAGTCCCGTGTTTCCCTCACATATGTTGGCCTCAGTGAAACAGTAGTCTACCAGCTGTGGATTGGTCATTAATGAGGGATGAGATGTTTTCCCCCCTCTTCCTTCATAATCATAAGATTGTAGCTGTAATACATCATATGACAACTACTGTATTGAACTGGGAATCTCTGGTGCTCAAAGCAGCAGCATGAGCTTTTTCCAGCTGTCTGACATAAGAAGAAGCCTTAGCACGTAATTATAATACAATTAAAGGGAGCATTTTTGTCCATCATTTGCACTGCAGAAATGTGCATTTTGCTGAAGGCTTTGCAAATACATGCTCAGCTCAGAATGAACCCATTAGAGAGAATTCTCATGGAAACGTTTGGGCAATAATCTTTCACCTTTTACTGCCTCTGAGAACTTTAACTGTGGCTGAGATGGGGAGTCTATTTTACAGTTATTTCTTTGAACAGGCAAATGACCAATCTTCAGATTTTCATTCTCTCCTTCTTTTGGTAAGGAGTAAGGCAAAAACCAGAAAGGCAATGAAGCAATGAAGTTGACTGCTCCACAAATAAGCAATCCAAGCCACCAGGCACCAACCCAACGGGTATCCTTAGGATTTATGCTAATGGAATCTATAAAATACAGAAAGACAGGAAAATAGGTTAAATACCATGCAGAGCAATTAAACTTACTATAGGTATCCTTTTCTATATTATTTAAAGACCAGAACAGAGGTGATTTATATTTCATTTTAAGAATTGAAATGCAGCTTCAATCAAATCAGTCCCACACAGTCAAAAATAGATGTTTCCATTTAGACCCATGGTGGCATTTCCTTGCCACAATCTTCCAGCACATTCTGTGGGAATGAGTGATAGCAAGAGAGCCCTTCACCACCCAAAAAGAACTTCCCTTTCACAATTTCCCACTGTCCCCTCCTTCTTCCATCTGCAAACTCAACAGTTTTTCCTTGAAAGTCCTCAAATTTTCCCTGGGATTAGAGACTTGAAAGTGATGAAACAATGATATCAAGGGATATTACAGTCAAACTATAATTCTGCAGGTATTAAAATATAAATAACACCAGCTAGACAGCACTCCTTTTTTCAACAGGAACCTGGAAAGGTCCTTCTTGGCATATAGGTTCCTATACAGCCATCTTCTCAGTTAATGAACCACCCCATGATCTCTTACCTACATCCACAATGCCAATGTCAACCCAGAGGCTGGCACAGAACGATCCAAGCAGGAAGCCCAAGGTTGGCCCAAACATGCCCGAGGATCTCACCAGGCCTGCAAGAGAAGGGAGACAGGAGAGCGAGGAAAACATTCTGTGGACAAGCACACCTTCTTCTCTGAGGGCAAGGAGAGGAGGGAGGAAGGAGGAGACGGAAGAGGGGCACAGGCCATTAGGGGATGTCTAAGGGGAAGCTTCTGAGCAGCAAGAAAATGAGCCGTAAGCTGCTAATGCTCTAGCTGCAATGCGGAAGCCGTCTCCTTCACCTGCAGAGGGCTTTGCCAAAGCAAGCATGGTCTCATGTGGACCCCTGCCTACATTTCATTGGAAAGACTGGTGTCTTGGAAGAAATAGGAAGAAAGAGAACAGCACTGCAATGAGTTTTATCTGTCCTCCTCCCTAATTCTCTCCTCAGATTTTTGTGGTTGCATTGTTGAGCTTGTGGCAGTTAAGTAATGAACATACACACAACTCTAGGCCCGTTGGAGATATCGTAAGTCTACCTGCAACTCTGTTTACGTCTTGCATGATGTTCTGTGATTGTGTAAGTCGGGACTTTTCCCTGTACTAAGTGTTCAGGACCTTAGTTTAATTTTAAGTAGTATATATGATGTGCATATAAGAGGGCCTATCTTTGCAGTTTGGAGTCACATTAGGATGACAGGGACAATAAAAATGCCTGGACATGTAATTAGGTACAGGATACTGAGAATATTTTCAGTAAGCAACAAAGAGATGAGTGCCCCTGTTCATTAGACAGAATCTTTGTTGATTCATTCAGCACCAGAAGGAGCAAATCAGCTAACTGTTCAAATACTCAGTGGCAAGTTACTAAAATAAACAGATAAAGAACAGCACACCCATACCAATGGGCTTGTATATTGTATGCAGTATATTTCTTTCAGATAGCTTCCTTAGCTATCAGATAAGCTAAGGAGCACATGTGCAATAATTTTGCATGTATATAGCTTTGAAACTAAATTTCACAGTTGCATACCCTTTAAATTCAAGAATAACTTCACTAAGATAGTATGTTTATATTGTGATTAAAAAAAATCAAGTAAGTTCACTGTGATATTTTCTTGGCTGATTTTTCCTTTGTAATATAATGAACAGACTAAACGAAAAACAGTAAATCAGGCAGACTTGTCAGTTAATCAGCTGCTGCATACTGACATAGCTCAGACAAGCCCTTGTATTGATGAGTAATTTAGCAGGTAACAGGTATTAAAATTTACAACATATTTTGGCCTCAGATACGTTTCTATTGAAGTCATGAGTTCAATAGATACAAGATTATAGACTAGTGCTCAACTCAGCGATTAAATTTCATTCATTCACAGCCTCTGCTTTAGTGAGAAATCCGTGGAAGTGAATTAAATATCTTTAATTGTCTGCTCTTCCTCATACATGATAAGTCTGATGGCTACTGTCATTAATTAACCATGTCAACATTCAGTTTCAAATAAAATCATAAATTATTTTTTAAAATTGGCTACTGAAACTTTATTAGTATAGGTCAAATCCTCATATGTATGTTGGCAACTCTTCTATAGGCAACAGACGCAAAACATCTGAAGACGATAAAATAGCTGAATAAATTAGGCCCTTAGGGTGGGAGAGTATTTATGAAATAACTCCTCAGGAAGAGCAGTTGGCCTCAAAGGCCACTCCACCAAAGGCCCCTCTCAGAACAAAGCAAACCACTGAGATCCTGATAGTCCTGTCTCTTGAAAAAATGGCAATTGCATGTAGACACTGAGGGTCAGATCATTATACCTTACAGTCACACTGAGTAGTGACCCTATGCAGAGGAGATTTTTAGGACTGTATCTGGTGTACCATGCATTGTAACACCTCAGGACCACGTTGATGGCCTAGTAGAACTACATAAATTTAAAAGGTTCTGTAAAAGTCAGTCTGAAAACTATAGCATTTCCTAAAAAAAAAAAAAAAAATCCATTTCCTGTCTCACAGAGTACTACAGAAAAGCCACCATCCTCTACTAAATTCTGTAAGACAGCTTAATAAAAACGCTAATTTTTCCTTTTCTGTTGCTTCCTGTGGTAACTCTGGCTTTATTGCTGTCAGTTGGCATTTGCACTCTGATAAGATTTTAATGCGTTCTGTTGACACTTCATAAAAAGCTGTCTCTGCCTCAAAATAACTTATGTTCTTATTCAACAAAACATCTAAGGGCAAGAGAAAAAGGAGAGACAGGAAGGTGTGAGGGTGGTTAGTCACTGGAACAGGTTGCCCAGAGAAGCTGTGGATGCCCCATCCCTGGAGGTGTTCAAGGCCAGGCTGGATGAGTCTTTGAGCAACCTGGTCTAGTGGAGGGTGTCCCTGCCCATGGCAGGGGGTTTGGAACTAGGTGGTCTTTAAAGTCCTTTACAACCCAAACCATTTTAGGCTTCTATGATTCTATGAAACTTCTTGCTCAGGGCCAAATAACAAGATCAATAGCAAGGCTTGACTGATTTTTTTTATTTATTATAGAACAATTGGTTTAGTACTTTACAAAAACACTGATCATAAATTGATTCAGTCAACTGATTAAGAAATAAAATATAGAAAAGAATTAAAGTTGGTCAAGAAAAGGAATTTCAGCTCTATGGAAAAGATTATTTCAATGTTCACGTTTCTGCAAATTGGGTCAGTCCATCAAAATGGAATAAGAGACTAAAAATTGCTGTTCAGAATGTTATAATTAAATGTGTTCATAATCTGGAAACAATATAATTTATTTCACTTGCATGAACCAGACAAATTTTCATTTTGGTTGAGTCCATGCTATTCTCTTTTGTCTACTTTATATGTTTAACCTAACTTCCTCAGTAGTCCCCAACCTGTCACAATCTCTCCCAGATCAGATTCTGACAAGAAAAAATTCAGCTAAACTTTTAAAAATACCTTCAATCAGAAGCTCAGACACAACTACAAATCTTTTGGATAACTGCTGAGTGAAACTTTTGTTTTTGTCAGGTCCCTCCACACTTCCATTTTCTTCAACTTGCAGATTTCCTGATCCCCAGATGAAGACCTTTTCAATGGCCTTACCCTGCAGCATTACATACTGAAACTGCAACTGCCTTACTATCTTTATGACCAGTTCAACTCCACCAAGTTTAGGTCAGGCAGCAGTTTTGACCTCCCTCAGCCACACAAACACTCCATGCTATTAAAGCAGTTTGGCAATAAATTAATTAGCTTGGGTGTAAGTCTTTCTGTCTTGGGAAATAGGCTTTCTTCCATCAAAACAACAACAACAAAATCCCAATTAGAGGGGACTGGTTACAACGCCCTGGCAAGGGTTTGGTTTTTCCTCCAGTAACTAGTGACTTTAAAAAGCTTTCATGAGGAAATGTGCTGCATATAAAATTTAAAAAGTTAGGTAAAAGCTTCTGAAACTTGTTTACATTACTGTGATAACAGTACTGATCCTTACATTAAGGATCAGTCTCTTATCTGTGAAACAGTGATTAGGAAGAATTTTATCCTCTGAAGCTGTGGTACTAAAGATGATATGTCAGATAAGACTTCTCACATTGGAGAAAATGAGTATCTGATTATGCTTCTCTTCATCACAGAGAAAAGTGGCACAGGTAGTGGAAGCCACTTGGGGAAAGCAAAAGGAACATCTGTGAAACATCCTTCAAAAACAAATATGAAATCTCTTTTGCATTGCTTTTTTGTCTCTATACAACTGAAAATTATCCAGAATAGAGGAGCTAGATTTTTTTGATGAGTATTTGCTTGGCTACAGAGATGTTAAAGAAAAGAATGTTTAGCATAAGACTCACTCGTTTGCATATTACCTATGTAAAATGCAGAGTTTTCTTCTTTAGAAAAATCATCAATATATGAAACCCCCAGTGGCATAACTGGTGCTTCCCCAATTCCACGTAAAAGGTTCCCCATCAACACAAAGAGCCACAGATAGGAATTTGTTGTTTTCTCACACCCTGCAGGCCATAAACATTTACATTTCTGTGAGCATAATTCTGACAACACTTTATTGCGGCAGAAAAAAAACAAAACAAAACAAAAAATAATTTTTTTGCATTCACTACTGGGTGGGTTTGTATATATCATGGTTTCTAACAGGGGTGTTACTGTTTTGCAGCAAAAGAGGGTGTATAAAATGGTGGCAAGCAGAAAAAGGGAACCCAGTATCAGAGCTTTTGCTTACCAAAATTTTTCAAAGTGCTGGGTGTTTCTGTAGCATCTGTGATTGGATGGCCCTCAGACGATGCTGGGGAGCAAGCTGATACACTTGTAGAGGAGTTGTCCACAGTAACACTTATCCTTTCATAATTATAACTGGAAAACAACTATGTAAAATACAACTGACACGTGAAAGACTGTACTTTGCAGGAAGTACTTATGAGCCTTGTGTTCATACATGTTCATTCCTGTTATATGCATTCAAAGTGGAGGGTCAACCCATTTTCAGTGCTTTAGCTTAAAAAAAGATAGGTATCTTCATACCTTTTTCAAAATGCTCTGACCATTCTAACCCAAATATTTTCTTAAGCTAAAGAGAAAAAAAGCTGCTTCCAGGGCTTAGGAGGTCATTCTTTAGACTGAAGGACAGAGGCAGAGTCCATCCACATGTGTCCATATACACCAATGCTGATGATTTTCCATACTGGCACCAGGTTCTTACCTACACAACAGATGTGTAACACAGAGATTTCTGTGCTAGTTTAAAATTAGCTAGCTAAGGATCTAGTAGTAACTTATCTGTCTCTATAAAGAGGTTAACACAGGCTGCAAAACACGTGCCAGTTTGTCTGTATTTAGGCAGCTAGCTACTACAGCAAGTCTGCTGAGCAAATTGAAGCCAGCTTGAGTGCATTTATACTACACTAGGATAAACGGAGAGCAGATGTCCCCTCTGACTGTATGGTCAAGTGGTAACCTTTAATATTGTGATGGATGACAGTGAAGTCCCCATGGCCACTAGGTTTTGCTCAGTGTTGTGGAGAATGGATAATCCTCAGAACTTGGTTGTGAGTTTGGGTTAAATCAGAGATTTCCATAGCTCTGCTTCTGGCTTGTGCTGTCCAGTACAGGCTCCCAAGCAGAGTAGTGACTGTGGCCGCTTTCAAACCACAGTCCCCAGATATAATTCTTTCTGTACCCTCCTTATCACAGGTATTGGTCTTGGAATTAGAGAAGATGAACAAATAAATTTTGTTAAGGGACAGAGTGAGTTTTGCTTTAAACTATTATCTGGTAAGGATGCTGAAGTATTGGAGAGGTATGAACTGCTTCTGATAACTATGTAAGCACTGGTTATTTAGATATTTAACTCTCACTGAGTTCAGTGGACATAGATAAAAATCTTCATAATTTTAAAGAGCTTAGCATGAATAGCCACCTCTTCCATCAAGATTTCATTACAGTTCATTTAAATATAAAAAAAAGGAGAACTGCTGAAAGAAATATGTATCTATATACATCCATTCCAGCTGAAAAAAATCAACTCACTTTATCCTTAATTATGTATAAGTTCTGTAGAATCCTGATGTTTCTCTCTTACCTGTAGAAAGACTTAAGTTTTCAGAGAGGAAATCAGAAAGTCAGTACTAAAAAAAAACACCTATTAAAACCTCCCTGTTATCTAAGAAACTACTATTGTCAAGCTTTTAATTCAGGTGTAAGATTAAGAACTACTTCATATGGTCAAGTTCAATTAGTGTACAATGTGAAAACTCTCCATATTTACCGTCCCATTAGGAACTGAGGCATCACTGACAAAAATGCTCCTAATGACATGATGACACATCCAACAGCAATTACTTTTGGTCTATGAACTCTTGGTCCAAGGTAGCTTACCAACACCATTACCATTAAGTTACCTGCATCAACAGGAGAGAGAACCATTAAGATTACAAAAAGAGGGGGTTTAGGGGGAAAATTTATTAGAAAGCAGTGTTTTCCAACTTTCAAAGAAAGTACACATACCTATCTCAAAGCTGCCATCAATAATGCCAACAACTGATGATGAGATTTCAAATCTCCTTTCAATTTGACTGGTCATGCTCTTCATGTAGCTTCCAGAAAATCCTTTGGCAAAAAAAGTAAAAGCTAGAGCTCCAAGAAATATCTGAAGAGAGAAAATAATTGAGTTTGCAAAGAAACAATTTTTTCTTCATAGCTGGATATTTGAGTAACCTATTCAAGAAACACAAAAAATCAGATGCTTTGCTTTCTAATTCTCTGTGAAAAGATTCTTCTTATTGTTTTCATTCAAATAGAAGATTTTACTTTATCTATCAGAATGTCCTCCAAAGCCTCTTCTACTGTAAAGAAAAAGAAATTTGACCCTGACTGTATGCACCTTCTACCTTTCTATCACATACTGTTTTAGCTTTTTCCTTCCTTGTGGAAAACTTGCAACACAAAGTTGTTCATTACTGGTACTATTATTACGGTGTACCTTATTACTCCTACTTCTCCTGTTCTAAAAAAACATGGATAAAAAGATACAATTGCTTTAGCAATTACCACTATTACTATAGCACACCTCTAAATGATTTGTTAGCAAGATATGGCTTCACTTTTTAACTGTTGGACACATTTATTGACTTCTGTGTGCTTTGAATCACAATCTAGAGCATTGTTTCCAACAACTGTAGTGTCAAGTAGTACCATACAGAATTAACTGGATTTTGATACAACTTCAAATCATTTTCAGTATTCCAGAGAAAATATGTGTTGAAGGCTCATCTCCATACCTTTAGCTTTGAACAATTATGGCACATGCTCTTGGCTGGAACTGGACTGCCACCGCTGTTGTGTAAGAGTGATTTGTCTTTAAGTTGGCCAGCAGTGATTGGCCTTTCCATGGTTTTCCTCCTCCAGATCAGATATGTTGGTCTTCCTGTTTGGAAAATATCACTATGATTCACTATTATTTGCATAAGAATAAAGGTTCCAATGTTTTTCAGATATACGAGATGGTGAGACACTACTTGAGATGTCTGCACATTGATACTTTTTCTCAGAGAGGATGTTAAAGAGTCTTCAAAGTGGCATTGTAATGAGTTAAGAATTGGTGCACCTGCTTTGTGAAATTTGCTCTCTAAAGGATTTCAGGACCTTCTTGGATAGACAGAAAATTTAGATGCAACTCGCTGAGAGGTTTTAGAAATCTTTGTAGAGAAGGAAAGTCCCTGGGCAGCTGGAGGCTAGGAGAGTATGTCAGAGAAACATTTTCACCATGCTTGAATTGATTCTTATGTTCTCTCTTAGATATCCACTTTTGATCACTGTTCCAGGCTAAATGGACCTTTGGTATGATCCTGTAGGCTCCTCATATTATATTATGTTATGTTATATTTAGGAGGTTTTTCTCTAACTGCATAATCTATGAATTTGCAGGAATCCTGAACAATACTACTCTGTACCATTCTGTCAACATTCCTACGAGTAACGTCATTATTGGATAAATGTTTGTAGAATCAGACCACAAATTATGCCAGAGGAGAAACTAGGGCAAGAGATATTCTAGGTAAATATGTGTTAGGGAAAAAGAGGGCACTGATTAAAAGAAATAAATAATGACTATCTTTAAGTCCACAAGTCTCCAGAAGTTCCCACAAGACAGGTAAGTGTAACTATCTTAATGAGACTGCCAAAGTTTTCCATTTAAAAATTGTCTCTGATATAAGGAGTCATCTTTAGCTATGCTCGTTGATCTAGATTAAGCTAATCAGAGGAAACCAAGTAATACAGAGAGATCTGGAATGATAACAGGTCAAAAAGAGCTATTGCCGAGTTCCACTGTTGGAAAACCAGTACAGTAGTACTGAAACCAAAGAGTTAGCACCAGTATACTTTTGCGAGTATATGAGAGGAAGGTAGAGGACCATAGGCCAAGCAATTGGCCTGTAACATTTCCCCCACAAGACACTGGGATCCTAGATATCTCCATCTGTTTAATTCCTCTGGGAACTTCTCAGAATTCCCCTCCTATAGGCCCCAGTGGCCAGCTGGCCCATGAGCAGAGGCCATTTAAGTGTTGTGAGGGATTTTTGACACTGGGGCTGCAGGGTAACCCACAAGGGTCGCTCTGTTCTTCTGGAGAGCTCAGTTCTTCCAAACAAGATGCCCAGGAGCAACCTGGACTCCCCAAGAAATGCCCACCCATGACCAGAAAGGACAACACTCTCTCAGCCACCTAACAGTCCCCCTGCCAAAGTTATTCCTAATGATTGTGAATAGGCATTAGCGTCTAACAAAGAGACATAAAGCCTCATAAGAACTCTCACTTAAATTTTGTAGTTTTTAATTTCAAATCCTACTCCAGTAGGATCCAGCAAAAGTGACTATGAAAAGCAAACACATGTTTACTTCATCATAATCCACATTATATGACAATTCTAAAGGGACCTAACATGCCTTAGACCATCTTTAGCAACTCACAAATAAAAAAAAAAAATTGAAAAAATAAGTTACAGATAATTAAAGTATTATGAATTCAGACTTACCCCAGTCTTTACAGGATGGGAGCTGAAAGACAGAGTTCTCTAATGCCAATACATTCTTTATTGATTTGTATTTTGCTGATTATTAACTTTGTGAACCATCTGACTCTGCTAAATAAACAGTATTTAAATCAGTAACATCGTTTTCTTTTCACAATATTTAATGTTATCCTGCCAGCCTAATAATCTACCCTAAGCTTATAGAACATGTTAAACTGTATAAACACTTCTTCTACACCTAATGAAACAATAACATTTTCCATAACCACTCCATAAAAACCTGAACTTTGGCAAACCAGTGAATCATTGACACCAGTGGTATTTAAAATTAAACTAAGCAGGAAAAATAATACAAGATTTAATTTATGACAATTTTTAAAATATAATCAATGGTAATAAATACTTTTTGTATGTAGGAATAAAACACCCTGCTGTCCACAGTGCTTCTTTTTTAAAAAAAATCTAATTTGCAGAATTGTACCTTTGCACTTTACATGTTCTCTTTCATGTAAAAGAGATGGACACAAAGTCTCGTCTCTCATGCACTAGCAATTAAACAAACAAACAAACTAACAAACAAGTGAAAAGAAGCAGGAAGGGAGGGTGGGGAGAGACCGCAAGAGAGAGAACTTACTGTGTGTCACTGCGGTGTCGGGCTGTTTCTTTCCTGTGCCCTAGGGCTTTCAGGCTTGAAGCCAGCACAACGTCACAGCAAAAGTGCTGCCTACTCTAAGAAGTGGAGCACTCCACCACATTTTTTGAAACCTTGGATTTCCTTCTTAAGGTGATTACAAAACTTTCCCACAGCCACCGATACAAAAGCTTTGTAACAGAAGTCCGGTTTCTTGCATTGTCATTACTTTGGCAGCTACCTGCCAGCATGCTCGTGGTGCCAGCCCCTCCTGGAAGGAACAACTTGTTTTCTTCACTCTTTTTTTTTTTTTTTTTTCCTAAAGTCTAAATGCTAAAGCTGCTCTAAGCACCTCTCAAAGGGGACTTCCTACTATCCATGCAACAACCATGGAGTGGCTTGGCTCACATACAAGAGCCCTAAGAGAGCAGGCTCAGTTTTTCCACGCATCCTACATGTAGCCTCAGCACCTTGCACTTCTTGGTGCCTTTGATGAGGGTCAGCAGAGATACTAACGGATGACCTAGCTCCTCAAAGGGCATGTATTGACTTCTACCAGTTTTTGGTATGGGCCCTCTGTGACACAGCCTCAATGTGGAGGTGCAAGAGGGCTACCCTTTTGGAGACCTAAAAAGAAGGAGATGCCCTCAGGAAATCACAGCCTCCCATCAGATCCGCTGCCTATTATAATTCAGGATTATCTAGCACAACCATGGGCAGCTCCTGCAGGTGCCAACAGGAGATATGAGATGACACAGGTGCCCCTCCAAGCTGACTACAGACTGGCCAAACAAAAAGAGTGAGACTATTGCACACAGCTGGCGCAGCTCTCACATCCTAAGCAACGACAAGCAGAAAATCAACTCTCACATCTAACAGTGCACATACAGAGTGAAAACCCGGCTAATCCATGTCTTCTCTAGAGCAGGACACTCCAGTGCAAGGAATGATTGTGACCTAGAATTCACGCCAGGTGTTATCAACAGAGTCTCAAGAAATGTTTTTTGGTCATCTGGCTGCATGTAACAGCACAATATTTGCTTTTGCAGAAACTTGAATGACATAATCAGATTGAAGTCTAATTAAAGGACAACTCTAGTGATTTTTAAATACAGAAAAAAAGACTTTTATGACTCCAATAACTTCAGGAACCCTGAAAGGAAAAAGCATTGTCCCACCGTCCCCTTTCTTTACAGCAAAAAGCTAAACTCCTGAAATATAAACTATGACAAAGTTTGTATTAAAAGCCTTGATTTTTTTTCTTTCCTATTTTTCTGTATAAAAATACATTAAGAGATTTGCTAAAGATTAAATTAACTTAATGAAAAACATGGAGATGTATTACTTAGTCATGCAAGCTAAAAGAAATAGTAAACTTGGTAAGTCCATAAGTAGGCAAGTTCTCACTTTCCCTGAAGCTTGGCAGTTAACTGCAGACAATCATTTTATCCACCATATTCACACTTGCTGTTGGATTTTGCTTGATAGAATTTTACAAATTTTACCGTGATGATTATGTATTTATTGGTTTATTATGGGTCTCTATTTAAATTTTAATTTTTTCCATTTTGCCAGAGGGACTCTGCGCTGTCTCTAGATAGTGAGCAAATCAAAACACAGCCCATTTCTACCATTTAGTGAGAATATATGCAACACAGAAAAATGTTATTTTCTAGAATGGTTTTAATTGCAATGTTTCTGCATTAGTCTTTAAATGCTAACTTCTTGTTTAATTAATTTAGTTTTAATACAAGGGAAGAATGTACATACTGATTTTTTGTTTCTCCTGAAAGAACTCAAAATACAAGAAATGCAATCAAATATATTCTTCAGATAAACTGATCCATTCTCATATTTTTATTTAGGGCAGGAAGAGTTATCCTAGTTCTTAATGCCTTAATTATTATTTTTTTTTTACAAAAATCTTTAAAATGCTTAGATTCATTCACCAGAATATCACTAGAATAAATCAGAATTTGCTTCATCTGGTAATTTCAAACTTACATGTATTACAGCCTGCATTTGCACTGCTTTTAACAATTATGATATTGCAAGGTTTGAGGAAAAACATATAAGAACATTAGAAATGGATCCCCTATTTATCATTGCTGTCAGCTTGTAACCAGGTGGAAGAACAGAAGTCTGTTGAAAATGTAACTGCAAGCCCATTATCTATCATGGAAGAAGGTGGAGCAGTTCTCAAAATGAGACACCCAGAAAAATCCCATCAGCACCTCCATAAATGTATTTTAAAGTTGAGACATTTATCTATAGAGAGCACGACACTTCCTGTGATTGTCACACACAGGTAGCAGGATCCACTTAAGAGGCAGCACTGCATGGATTCAATGCAGACATGTCCAAATGAGCCAGTCAATCACTTTCTCTTTATAGTCAAAGATGTGAGTTGTCTGTTTTATTTTAGATACTTACTTTAAGTATGAGATGAGATGAGATGAGATGAGATGAAATGAACTCCAGATATGTCTGTGAAAGACGGCTAGACAGCACGATCAGCTTTTGACAACGGAAAGGCAGGAGAGATGAATCCCACCATGAAAGACTTCAGCTCTCCCATAAAAATAGTCTTCCGCAGCTTTTGCAAACTGAGCTCCAGTGTCTGTAACAGCATTTGCCATCATGCCTGTCCATGCAACTGAGGTGTGATATGGCAGCTGTGAACAGATGAAGAACAGGGCCCTCATTATGGAAGAGCAGTCCTAGGGAGGCAAGCCGCAGCTGCCAGATCCCAGCCAGCCCACGAGCACACATTGGCAGGGAGCAATACCAGAAACACGTGTGTGCCTCTCCACAAGCCACGGCGTGGGCTGCCATGTCAGCCACCAGCCCAACAACTGGCTATACTGGCTATACATCGGCCTTCCCACGGGGAACCAGTTCTGCAAGGCCCATGGTGGGATGGAAACTCAAAAACAGGAGAGCAGGTCACCAGCAGGGAAATGTTTGTTGTTGATAATGAAGGGTTGCTGCTTCCTGTGTGACCCAATGCGGTCTGTCTGGGGCAGGTGGAACAACAGCCATCGTGGCAGCGGCAGGCGCTCATGGGTGCAAGAGCCCCTGCAAACAGCCCCAGGATCGGCTCTAGCAGAAGGAGCTGCCTCCTGAGCCCAGCCAGATGCCACACTGCATCGCACTGCTGGCCATGTTCTCACAGCAGGACACGGTGTCCCTGGCATGATGCACCTGGCTGGCTGCGCACCAACACCCTCAGTGTGTTACGAACCGCATCAAATGGGTGCAAGATATTCTCCAGCTGAGGACAAGTAAGGACATTGAGAGCGAGTGGGTATACATTCCTGTGCTTGGCCGGCTCATTTCCCCAGGAGGTTATTTCATGTGGCAGTTGCTTAAGAAACTGCAGAGGCTTTAGGCTTGGCCTCCTGCCATGCAGAGGTAAACCAGATGGCAGCTCCCACTCAGGAGGCTGCCCTCTGGGAGCTGCGTCTTGTTCATCAGCAGAGGAAGCGTTGTCCAAGGGGAACCCTTTGTCATCATTTTAGTTGCGCTCGGTTGCACTGATTGAGCTTTGTTGCCAAACAGAGCCCCAGCCCACAGCGGCACAATCCCTAGTGCCAAGCCAACAGCTGAAATATCACATGGCAATGTCATGTCAGGGCTTGACCTGGCTGCAAGACCAAGGCTCAGGGACCTCAGTCTGCAAGTCACAACGTGGCTTTTCTCAGGAGTAAGTGGCAGCAGGAGAAAGAACGTGAATCCTGACAGATCGTTCCCTACTACTGCTGAAACATGGAAGGACAAGATGTGAAAGGAGTGGGGGGGGCGGGGGGAGGAAGTTAATCCTCTGCTTCAAAAAGAAAAAAAGGTTTTAAAAGCATGGTTTGTACATGATGTGTTCAATCTTTTTCTTGACACCAATTTTTCACCTCCAGAAAGGTGCACTGAGGATTTGGGGTTGCTATGCTAAGTTATAATGTTATCTTATTTTAATAATTCTAGCTTCTTTAGGTCCCAAAGAGAATTAATAAAAGACAAAGATATAAGCAGTAAAATCACTTGCGAGTACTCTTCTATGAGAATTTTCTCCTGTAAAACTTAATTTGGCAACTGTTCACAGGCCTCCTGCAAAATTGGTGCAATCTAACTCTTCAGTAAGGGAATTTTCTCCCCGAGGATGCAGTCCCATTGAGTACTCATATGTAAAACCTCAAATAATAATAGTAGTAGAGGAGGAGCATTAGTGATCTCTTCAACCAGTAAGAGAGATATTACATGTGTGCTCATATGGGAAACAATACTATTAACCTTGGAGGAATCAACATAAAAAATTGCTTCAAGTCATATAATTTCTTGGTAAGATGGGCTGCATGTGCCTTTGAATTCAGATATAATTTGTGCTTGAATTAATTAATCTTCTGAAAAAGAAAAGGGTATCTCAAAAAATGAAGTTTATGTCAGTGCTAATGCATGACTTCCAGCCTCAATCTCCAGCACATGCCGGATCAATGCTTTAACCTGAACAAAGGACTTGTTGCTTAGATGCACTCTACACTTACAAATAAAACATCACAGGATTTGGATAGTCCAAACAAATGTACTGGGGATGCTTCCAAAGCTGCAAAGGAGAAGACTAACTGCCAGTGACAGCCTTCAGAAGAGGGGTGCCCACCTTCAATGTATGCCATTGAAAATCACCTTTTACAAATATCTTGTGTGCAAGTTGTATTAAACATGAACCTAACAAACTAATGGGGAAATTTAGTTTCTAAAAATCACAGCCCTTTTCTGCCACAGAAAGTTTGTATTAAAAGAAAGCAAACAAGCAACTCTACAGGGGAATTCAACCCAAAATAAGTCATCTTCAAATATATCAGTACTGATGTATTTCTCAGGCCAAGATCTCTGCTGACCTCTCTAAGCTCCATCTCAGAACAGGAGTTATCCACCACCTGTGCCAGCTCTGTGGGAGTGCAAAATGCGCCTGAGCCAGAGGGCAAGGAGGAGCGAGCCTCCACGCACCAGGGAGCAGGATCACGAAGTGCAGTTCTGCCTTTGGGAGTGAAGCACCAATGGAGAGAGAGCCTCCACTTGTAAATAGTTAACTCTGGGCACTTCCAGTAACATGGCTTTCAGTCTCATCTGCCTCTGGAAGAGAACCTAAAAGCACAGGAGAAATTCTGCTGGCAAAACCAGTGCAAATCCCCTGGATTCCAGTAAATTTGACAAAAGTAATAGAGAGAGATCTTGTGAGCGCTATGATAGACCTGCACTCCTTTTGCCTACCAAAGTGGTTGGTGTTTAAGTGCTGCCTAGCTCTTGCACTCAAAAGTATAATAATAACTTACAGTATGGCTAAGTGATTCTCAAGCAGTTTTCACTCTGTCCTTGGTGGGAAATGTAGGAGGAACATCTCAATATTGATTTGTACATTAGGATGTTATAAACTTACCTTCACTTTTTTTAAAAAAGAAGGAACCTTAAAGTACTCTAATATGCAAGACTATTATTACTCATGCAACATAGTGGTGTTTTTTTACTACTAAATGCTGTTTTAAAAGTCATTAAAGAAAACTTACAAACTTTGTGCTTTCACTTAAAAAGTGCTAGATGCAGGAAGCTTCAAGAAAAACATTTCCTAATTTCTTTTCCAGTATTTCTCCATGCAGTTCCAAGGAAGGCAACTTTTCTCATAGCCACTTTTTGAAACAATATTTTATGTAGAGTTTTGATTTTTAATGAAATTACGCATTAAGGATTTTTTTAAAGTTTTAGTTGCAGTAACTAGTTTTGAGGTTTTGATAACTGGGTTTGATACATGAGTATCTAAAGCAAACATATTGTGAACTATCACTAAAAATATTCTGCAGCATAATCTCAGGGAATTTCTTTCTTCTACTAGGGAATATAAAGATATCATCCTCTACAATCTGTAAAAAAAAGTCATAGGTAGCATCAGTGGATATAGTTGTAAACATTAAAAGGCAGCATACTCACTATTCTGGTGCTCCACTCCAGGCAGCATCGTGGTGACCCATGGTTCTCTTTTTTCATTGTTGGCTTTGGACATTCTGAAAAGTAACAATAGGAATCCATGAAGCAAGTTTCTGATATGCAGTTACACAGGCCAATGACAACAGTTCACAAAAAATAGTTCTTTGCTTTTTGTTTTGTAAATGGCATAAATTAGAGAAAAATCTCAAAAGCAAAAAATTCACACAGTATCAAAACGTAGGAGGACCTTGGTTAAAGTAATACTGGAAGACCTTTTTCAATGCAATAAAGCAATACGCCAGTGAAGAACCAGTTTTCAGAACAGAAGGATGTTCATCAAATGAACATCACACAAATTTCATGCATTCTAGGGACAAATCATAAGGTATTCAGTACATAGGGAAGGTACAGGCTTACTTTATTGAGCTTGATGCAAGTAAATATCTAAAGAATGTCAAAATATCAAAGAGAAAAAAATATTAAATTAGATGAGAAACTCTATATTAAAAGAAAAATTAACACAACAGGGTGTCTGTGACATACTGGGAAAAGTTCCAAGATGGTAAAATTAACAGAGTACAAAAACAATCTCCAGAGAAGTAATGGAAGCCTTGCCATCTATATTTTAAAATTAGATTTGACAAACATTAATAAATATGTGCCAAGAAATAATCTTCTAATAGTGGTAAAGAATGTAATTTATTTACTGTACTCAATTTATAAACTCGGAAGCCTTAAACCAACTCGATTAGGACTAGAATTAGAGGCCTAGGACACTAAATTGTTCCCATGTGTTCGTTACCATCACTGTCTATGTTCTCCAGCATGATCACTTTATAAACAGGCAACAGTTTAAATCCCCTTTGATAGCCCGGGCTTTCTCATTTGCAGTTTGCATTACAATTGTTACACCTGAGCCAGGTGCACCAGACGCTCTTCCCCCTGCCACGGCAGCAATGCAGGGAACATCAGCCGCAGCACCCTCTGCTTATTGCCCTCCCTTTCTAGTTACCACAAGCAACATCTTTTATCACAGTTACCTGCCAGCCCAAGACTCTTGGGAAGTAGTTTTTCTTCTCAGGCAAAGCCCAGGTCACACTGGAGCTATGGAGGATTCCACTGGTGGTGCAAATCCAAGGGGATTGCGGCCAGCTCATCTCACTGAAGGAGGACACACTGGCAACTGGCAAAGCCTCTAGTGAGGGACAGAGGTACATACTTGGATATAAAATCAAAAGTAAAAAGAAAAATGTTGCCAAACACATTATTAGAATTTACATTATAATCTAGGCTGATGCACCATTTCTTTCCATGGAGTTGTCCGGATTACAGGATTATCCCAGCACACATTTCACTTGCTAAATGTTATGTGCAGGTATTAATCCTTGGCTGCTGCCTGTCCACCTAAAGTCTCATTCCCACAGCAACTCCTATCTTCTGCTTGCCATCCTACAGTAAATAAATGGTGAGTAAGGATCACTGTGCATCCTGGAGCTATCTGGATTCCTTTCCATGCAAATACAAGCTAAATGGACCTTCTTGGTACGTCTTCTCCCTGTTTCATTTTTTAAGATAAAGGCATGTCCACACTAACCTTAATCTTGGCGCTCTCCTGTCACTTTATTTGAAAATGATATTTTTTAGTGAGCTTGTGATAATAAACATGCAAATGAGCATTGACGGCTCAGCTGTCATTTTGGGGCATTCAGACCTTTGAATTTTGTAGAGTAATTGTCATCTCCACATCTGGATGACTGACTGAACTGCGGGGCTGTATAGACTCCTCTTTACCTGGTGTTACACACACTGTGAAGACACACATATCAGAAGAGTTTGGGGGAAAAAAGGTACCAAGCTACACTAAATGACTGCAATAGCTCACCCTCAGTATTAAAGATACGGCAGAACAGTTTCTGTGTGATACAGATTTCTTCAGGATTTATCAGCCCATAGTACTGAAGAAAAACAGCTCTCCCACACCTACCACACTCTTCATCTCTCCAGGTATGTACGGCAGTTGTAGTTCTTTTTTTAACAATATCACTGTCTGTTGCCATGGAGGGATGTAGTGTCAAATTCACAATGTTCATACCAAAATAAGATTTGGAGAAATCTAAACTCTTCTCTGTATACCACTGCCTTTGCTAATTAATACAGGAAAAACCCAAACTGGACCTTAAGGTCTCTGACTGTGAGGAAAGCTAACTGTATTCAGTTTCTACTGCTCAGGCGTTGTTTAGTCTGAAAACACAGCAGGGTAAATTAACAGAGAAAGTTGGAAACTATTAATAGTTTTGTATTTGGTATATCTGAACTTAGAAATAACTTCTCTAGCACCCAGGACCAGATTTCAGAAGCCAGACCTCGACATAAAAAGAATTAAAATGAAAAAGAAGTTCCTTAATAGATTCTTGAATTGCAATGCCTGAAAAATGAAGGAGGGCATAAATAAGTTGTCTGTCTACATGTCTGTGCGTGTGCACATATATATGCCTTTGATAGGAGTATTCCTGCAAGCTCCTGGTCATAGGTGGAAGTAAGTCACAAAGCAAAAGCAGCAATGTTGCAAATGCTACTATCCTATTACTCAGATTCACCAGGAGGAACATTCAAAGTTAAAATGCAAAATGATGTTGAAAACTACAGAACAAAGGGAAGGGGGAAAAAAAAAAAGAAAAATAAAGCAGGGCTCATGCCTCTTGGAAATTTTTTGAAATTCTGAAAATTTCTGCAGAAAGTTAAGCTTGTTTTATACATGATTCTGTCTTTACACCAGAAAGTTTTCCTGAAATTGGTTTACAGAAGAAAAATCATGTGCCAGACTGCACGCAGTTGCCTGTACTCTGGCCTTCCAGAGACCTGCCTTGAAACAATAGTAACAGCAAAGGTACAGACTGAACTGGACTACTTTGTGTTTCATTAACCTCAAAAGAGAAGGTTTTTTCCAAAGCCTGTTTAGGAACCATTTAAATGATAACATTATACAGTTAGGCAGCCTTTACACAAACACAGGAGGTCAAGGCCTTTTAAAAATCAAAACCTTTGTAATGATGTTTTTCTTTTACACCACCATTTCTCCCCTGTAAATGGTCTTTCTGCCCTCCAAGTGAGGACCTACCACACTCTTACACTGCCCAAGCTACAAGGGTCCGGCAAGCTGCCACCTATATTCACAAGCATGTCTGCCCTGAACAAAGGGTGTTTGCATTCCCTAAACACCTCTGTTGGAAATTAACAAGCATATATATCACACTTATGGCATGGAGCTACCAAATGGCCTCTTCTTGAAGGGATGTCAGGCATTGCAATACCTAAGATTTCACTTTCTAAAGGGATCTATCTACTACTTTTTGGCCTGTAAGTCTCCTGTGATTTAAGAAATCTGTGCCTCTGGCTCCCTGAACAAAGCAAGAGAGGAGCAATTACCTAGTAATTTTCCACATTCTCAGAGAAGGTTTTAAACAATGAAAGTTCAAAATCCCAACCAGTATAACCAGGAACACTTTATGCCTTCTTAAGTAAGGAAAAGACTAACAACAATTCTGTAGAAAACAAAACAAAACAAAACAAAACACCAGCATTAGCCAATAACTTGTTGCTGGATATATCCAGTTTTTATCACATGACCAGACTTAAATAAACCAAAAAGTGATTTGGCTTTTTTGCAAGCCAAATCCCATCCCAGGTAAGCTCAGGCTGTTACTCTCTCTGCATCCACAGCTCCTGATATGGTGAGGTTTGCTTGGATGAGAAGATTCTGTGGGGAGGAGTTTTCTGCTAAAACTCAACTTGAGATAGAAAGGATACAGAATCAGCCTACTGTTCACTGTAATTGAAATGACTGAAAAAGGAAGTAAATTTGAATGGCTGACAATACTTGTCCAAAACTGTAATGCTCATGTATTCAGAAGCTATACATGTTAACATAATATGCTTGTATCAACAACACAAAGACAGCATTCATATCATAAATCAGTTGTGCCCTCAGACAAATTATCGTGTAATGGTGTAGCTTTGGTCACCACACCTCCCTTATGCCCACTAATTAAAATCAACTTGTCAGGTAACATTTTTACCACCTAAATGAGTAATTTCCTCTCAAAAAAAAAAATCATACCTTGAACAATATGCATAATCAGAAATGTTTAGTTGTGCACCAAGGATAGGTTTCAATTCTTAAAAGTTAGAAGCAGCAGGGAGACAGTGAAGTTTGTACCAGACACAAAGTTTTTTAGGATACATATAAAACTGTTAATAATAACTTGTAAAAGACTGAGAGACTTGGCAATAAAGTATCTGATTAAATTAAAAGTTGATACAGGGAAAATAACACAAAGAGAAAAAAATCCCATAGCCTGTCCACACAGAGACAAAGCATTACCATTTTTCAGTAAGATACTGAAGACTTTGTTGTTATTTCTTTGAAAATGATGGCTCAGCATCTGATCATGGTCAAAAAAATCCCCAGTGAAACATCAAGGATCGTTACAAGAGGCATTGAGTACAAAATGCTAGACAAATACATGTGTGCACAGTTTGTGTACCATTGCCCTTAAAATATCTCCAAGATGGTTGCACTGGTCGCATTGCCAGGAAAACATCAAGTGTTTGTTTCTCAGTGTCTGGCAGCATCCGTGTCCAGGCACCAGCACCTAACCTTCCACTTGGTAGGTGTCAGGATCAAAATTCAACTCGTGAGCACCTTTTACTGAGTTGAAACTTCAGTGACAAAGAAATGTGGTTGACTGTACTGTGAAAACTATCTGGTCAGCTCTCAGGCACTCAGAAAATAAATCCATTGCCCCTTTTTATTAATTTGTGTGTTGGGTTCATGTGGAGGGGTTTTGGTAACGGGCGGAGAGGGCTACAGGGGTGGCTCTTGTGAGAAGCTGCTGAAAGCTTCCCCAGCTCCAAGTTAGACCCACCGCTGGCCAAGTCCAAGCCACTCAGTGACAGTGGTAGTGCCTCTGTGATAACATATTTAAGGTGGCAGAAAAAAAAACCTGCAGCAGAGAGAGGAGTGGGATGTGAGAGAAACAACTACGCAGACACTGAGGTCAGTGAAGAAAGGAGGGGGAGGAAGTGCCGGAGCCGCGATTCCCCTGCAGCCCATGGTGGGACAGCAGCTGTGCCCCTGCCGCCATGGAGACCAGTGATGGAGCAAAGATCAACTTGCAGCCCAGGGAGGACCCCACACTGGAGCAGGTGGCTGCACCTGCAGGAGCTTGTGACTCCGTGGGAGGGACCCATGCTGGAGCAGTCTGTTCCTGGAGGACTGCACCCCACAGAAGGGACCAACACTCCAGCAGTTCATGAAGAGCTGTAGCCCCTGGGAAGGACTCACATTGGAGGAGTTCATGGAGGACTGTCTCCCGTGGGAGGGACCCCATCCTAGAGCAGGGAAAGAGTGTGAGGAGTCCTACCCTGAGGAGGAAGGAGCAGCAGAGACACATAATGAACTGACCACAACCCCCACTCCCTGCCCCCTGTGCCACTGGAGAGGAGGAGATAGAGAAATCAGGAGCAAAGTTGAGCCTTGGGAAGAAGTGAGGGGTGGAGGAAGGTGTCTTTTAAAGATGTTGTTCTCTTTCTCATTATCCTACTCTGATTTGATTGGTAACAAATTAATCTTTTCCACAAGTTCAGTCTGTTTAGCTTGTGACCATAATTGGTGAGTGATCCCACCCCATCCTTGTCTCAACTCACCTTTTCTTCTTACAATTATCCTCCCCATCCTACAGAGGGAGGGAGGAGTGAGCAAGTGGCTGCATGGTGCTCATTGCTGCCTGGGCCTAAACAATGAAAATTTGATATTGGACTTAAACTCAAATATTCATATGCTCCTACTTTATAAGATTCTTAAAACCTATGGTTACTTCTATTGGCATTATTTTAATTTGTGGCTTGTGCTACCCATGGTGCTGACGCCAGTCTCGGTGCTTGAAGCATCAGACCGGGATCAACTCGAACTTTCAAGCATTGTGAATATCAGCTGAGTACCTACCGTAACCCACAGCAAGTAGCCTCTCTTCAAGTGAGTATCATGACAGTGGCAGTTAGGGGCTCAGTCTTGGAACGTCTGATGTCACCTACTTAGACAGGTATCAGTAAGGCCACTCTTTTAAATTAAGCACATACTTAAATGCTTTTCTGAATGAATGCATGCTCAAAATTTGTAAGGATCAAGTCTAAAGTTTGGGTTTACATTTGAAGGAACAGCTCCAAGAGTATTTTTTTGACATCCCAACCTAATCCTAGGCATGTCTGTTGCACCAGACATGGCATGTCATAAAAGTTTTATGACAACTACTTTGGAATGACCTGCACTCTCCATTTCCTGGCTTGCTCTGGGGAAGTAACATTCCCACCACAGGCTTATGCCAAGAAGCCTCTCTACTTTGCTATTACCCAGCCAGCTCTCCAGCCACCACTGTCTTAAGGTGATAGACTGAGTAGCAGGCTAACGACTTCAAAGTGTCTGGTGAAGGTGGCCTGTTTCACTGCTACATTCTCAAGCAGATGAACTGGAACCATTAAAAAGAAATTTAATGTATCTACTAAAATGCTAAATTTAAAACTTGGAAAGTTTCCTATCTGCTCACTTCCATTTCAAAACACAGGGAGTTAACTAGGCCTGACTCTTTGGCAGTGGTCCATTTAAACGGCACAGATCTGCCTACCTAACAAAGCCCTTTTGTTTCCTACATCTGTGAAACTAGGGTGCACTGTAACTTGTCACGTTTCCCAGGTAACCTTGGCACCAAACTGTGACTAAATGCCTGTAAAAGACTTTTAACTGTAGCTTTAGAGGAATATGACATTCACAAGGAAGAATGATGGCTTTCAGAAAATCAGCTGTGTCTCAAATGTTCACAAGGCTTCTGGAAGATGTGTGGCTTAATAAAGAACTGCACCCTGTGCTCTGCTCTGTTACAGGCTGTTATCACATTGGTCTTTTCTTCAGTTCCCCTTCCGCACATACTTGTTTAGCTCTATCATCTGACGCAAAGGGAGGAGGGGGCTGTGACATATCTTTTCAAATGAATTAATTGTGATGACCTCCTGTATTTGAAGAAACATTAAATTCTAGAGCTGATTTCTTGCTCTGTGAGAAGAAATAGATCTTTTGCCATTGATTTCACAAGGGCTGGAATCAATTCCAAGTACATACACATATGGTGTCAATAAGAGACCTTAAGTAAAACAAGAATATAATTTGACTAACGTAACCACTTGGGGAAGTATCCTTCCAATATTTCTGTGGCTGCAGAAAGTCCCAGATAGATAAAATGAGAGTAAGTCAGTGTCATGCAGATTCAATGGGTAGGAAACACTTGCAAGTGCTGGAGCATCAGTCTGTGGTAAAGTTCTAGAAGCTCCCTCCATGCCTTATGCCATAGGGAATAATAAACAGGAGAGGTTTTTTATTTGCAACAGCTCTAACAAAAGGACCTGAGAGGTTATTGTATGACCACCTGCAGACAGACCAAAGGGTCCTCTGCACTGGAGCTAAATATGAGGCAGTTCCCATCTAGAAGCTAAACATGGACGTACTATATTAAACTAAAGAAACATCTAGTGTGACACATATCCTATCATCAGCAGGGTTTTATGAATGTTTTGGGTTGGTTTTTTTTCCTGAGACATTCAGGGTCTTTTCCTGAGATATTTAAAATATTCTAGAGCAACAGCTCACTGTCAGTGAACCCCAAATGGATACTACATTCATTGTAGCACCACATCTGAGAGAAATAAAAATTGGGCAGAGACCAGGAAGAGCTCATGGATGACTACAGTTATGTACCATTCAAAGAATAATTTGACAAGACTTGAGAAGGTACAGGATTTAACAGACAGCGATATGATGGGCAAGATACTCAAAAGTATTCTATCACACTTAATGTATGAATTATTCCCCTCTAGAGTGAATGCAACTGAAATAACAAATCTTGAGAACTTGTCCTTGTCCATGATGTATGCAAACAATAAAACATCACCATAACACTGCATTTTTTTAAAATAATTACTTTTTTTCTTATTTTATTTATTATTATTACCACAGCACCCAGGCCATGTCATATAATGACCACCTACACTATGCAGAGTAACAAACAGCGCCTGCCTGAAAGAACTAACAGCATAATTAAATAAATTTATGTAAAACTCAGGCCCAAAGAAGCTGCAAATCCTGTCTACCGTTAATGAGAGAGGCTGTGGCAGAAGCCATTGCAGAATTCCGGGATGAAATCTGGCATGACTGGAGTCAGCTGCAGAACTTTCACTATCGTCAGTGAAAACAGGACTGAAACCATATGTTTCTGCTTCAAAGCTCTTTGCTCAGACAACCCAAGCCTTGCATTTCATAAGTTTTCTTATTTCTACTCCTTGCTCTTTTGCACAAGCACATTTTTCCTGTAACTTCTGTTTATGAACTGATACTTTTATAATACAGTTAGGATAAAACTCTGTATAATACTACTGATATGTTTCCAAGTGTTCACTAGTTAAAATATGGAAACTTTCACAAGGATATATCCAAAATTTACACCATGAGGCTTTTTTCCACAATATACCCTGCTTTGAAATGCTATTTCATTTCTTCTTGTTCTTTATCCTGCATTTCTACAGGTGTGTTTAATAAGATTTGTCTTTCAGATTTACGTTTCTTCTTTAAAATAAGAAGAATTGCTACAATTGGGATATAGGACAATCCACGTAATACTGCTGGCAGGCCAAGATAGAACCACCTGAAATAAAGAATGAGATTCATTAAATATGTGCATTCATGAAAAAATAGCAAAACTATTCAGCATACATTGTTTTGTGACAATTGGCCAGCCACTCAAAAGCTTGCACCCTGATTCTTTTGGATCTCACAGAAGATAAATCAATACAAGAACAGAGAATATGTCAGTGTCATCAAAATGGCTATTTACATCACCCAACTTCAGGCAATTAATTTACCCATTGAAGTTAGCCATGTGGTACCCCTATGGCTTTCTCCACAGGGAGAAGAGAGAGCCCTGAAAAGGGCAGCTCAGACCACCTGAGTAAAACTTCTGGGTATGCATGAGCCAGCATTCTTCTTCCAAACCAACCTCAACACAATATTAAAAGGTATCAGCCTGAGGCCATGGGTTCATCAAGACTTTTCAAAACTCCCACAGTGT
This sequence comes from Syrrhaptes paradoxus, assembly GCA_013400615.1. NCBI lineage: Eukaryota > Metazoa > Chordata > Aves > Pterocliformes > Pteroclidae > Syrrhaptes > Syrrhaptes paradoxus. Next base: position 204,161 of record VZTO01004020.1, read on the forward strand.
TCCCTGAAGGACTACGAAAGCATGAAGCATAGTATCCTGGACCAATTTCCAGCTTGGGTAACTATATCCTCTCTATAAATTTCTCCTTTATTTTAATTCCAGTATTATTTCAACTATTTTCTGTTCAAAGATATTGCATAGTCAGCCATTAAACATCTGACATTTCTCCCACAATGGCTTACTGCTTTAAATTTTTCTTTAATCGGAATTCAGTGTTTTAAACTCTGTTGTCATGAGAGGACATTGGTGAATGTAATTATGGCACCAGAACTTTTCTGTTCAAAGAGCGTTCCAACATCTGTGGCAAAGGTTGTACTTGACAAATAAAGCCAATGCAAAAAAAAAAAAATTGTTGTGTGAAATCTCTAACACAGGAGCAGTTTGTCTACTAGGAAGAGATAAAGAGCATAAAATTATATCTCTATGCATGTAATAACACAGTAAAAAGGAGAAATTAAAATAAAGTATAAAAATATACCTGTATGTGACAATGTCATACATCATACATGCTCCTTCTCCACCACAAGTCATAGTACCCCACTTCAAGCAAGTGGTATCTATCAAAGCTCCAAAATAAATGGGAGATGGAATTCCAGCTAAAAATAATATAGCAATGCATTTGTGAATAACATATTTCATCTGATTAGCAGGTACAATAGAGAACCTATGCCATTTCTCACCTACTCCGTCTGTCCTGTCCTCTTGTAGCATGAACCATGTTTGTTTCTTATGTTCTCTCTTCTTCCTTATCCACCTACCCTCAACCAAAGATTTTCTTTCCTGTTGCCTGTTTAACAATATGTATACATGCTAAAATATGGACTGTGAGTCCTATTGAAAACTTAACATTTTCTCTCATCAGGGAGAGGGAGTGTTGTCTCCAATAAACATATAACAAGACAAAGAATGTAAAATGGCTTTCAGATGAGCAGCAGATGTAATCAGCCTATTACCCAGTACAAATAAATGCAAATTGAAAGCTGTTCTAATTTGCTATGTTGCATAGATCTGTAAAATCCCCAAATTCTCCCTGATTAAAGGCACTCCACAGAAGTAGACTCCTGTGCCACGTCCATAGCCCTGATGAGATACTTATCTAACTCTAGATTAGGCCTTCACTGTGCTTCTGAAGGATGTTACAGCTTTTCTTACCAAGTACTCTTGAAGCTAGGCCATGGACACCCACTCCAAATGACTTTTCTTCAGGTTTTAAAGACCTGTAAGATAATTACATTGTACACCAATTAGTAGAGGTGACATTAATAAGAAATGTTTACCCATTGTTTTCAATCAAACTCTTCATCACATTAGGCCCAAATAATTCTAATTAGAGCACTGGTTGAAATAGTTCATTGTCCTCATTAAGTGATGTTTACTGAAGTTCCTTAACTACGACTGCCAGATCACAAAAGGAAAAGCTATTGTCCCGGTATCATCTACGTGGACTGAGGCCAGCACAAAGTGCAAGATAGCACTTAAGCAACATCATGATGTGATCAATGACATGGGTTTCACACACCCCTCAGTATGTCAGTCCACTGACTCAGTGGTCCTAATTCAGGATACAGCTGATAACCAGAAGCAACAATAAGTTATAAAGCTGACATGACACTAAACCTTAACACAGGACAGAAATTACATAAGATCTTTCTATTCTCCCTCCCTCCATACACAAGCTAACACACCTAATTCCTGGGAGAGGTTGACCTCAGAATAAAAAGTCCAGTAGGTTTCTTAAGATAAAGACATTTTACTATACCTTATTAAGACCATGTACCCAGGCATGGCTGCCAAGGAATAAATGAAGCTGCCAACTAATGACACTATTAAAAAATACTGAAGCTTCTTGCCACATTCTTCTTCCTCTTCACACCGGCCCAGAACTGCAGAGACATTTTGAGATGAAAACCCTGAAGCAGCAACACAGGTGCAGTTTTCAAATACCTGTCAAAAGAGTATTTTAATCACACAAACTTGTCAAAACTCACAGATTGAGTGTGAAACTTGCACAGTTGGCACCTAGCTCACTCTCTCCTGTACTTGAGTATGTTACAGATGTGCAGCACTGCACTGCAGACTCTCTCCCAGGCACAGGTCCAACCATCATCTGTACGTGGCATATAGGGATTAGAGAGCGGGAGGGAGCTAAGGTCCTTTCATGTAGCTGGGACTGTGCTTCAAGGAGGCCATGATCAGGAGGGTCCTTGTATTTCCCAGCCTGGTTATCTGGTCCTTCCAGTGCCAATAGATCTGACTTGAGAATATACCTTGAGAATGATTTCTCACTCCACTTTAAGCATTTACAATTCCTTCAATTAACAGAATAAAAGGAGGCTTCTTCATTATATCCTTTAGCTTAAACTAATTTTCATATTCATTTTGGAATTTCTGTTGCCACTCAGTTAATTTGTCCACACTATTTATCACCTTATCTATCCAATTAAATGTACATTTATAGATATTTTCCACCCTATATTGATAAGGGTATTTCCCACCCACTATATTTTATAGTGACAGTACAATAAAATGTATGCTTTACCACATTTTTTCCAGTTCCTCTTGAGCCTTTACACCCAGCAAGACATGGTGACACATAAGTGATTCCATTGTTCCCACAAACAGGGTCCCATATTTTAAGTGGGCAATCGCAATCCCTGTTGCAGTCAGCAAGTAGAGTATTTTCTGCATATGAAACTTGCTTTATTCTAAAATATGTTTAGAAGATGAAGAAATATTTCAGTAATGAAATACCTACGGTAACCGTTTGCAATGTTTAAGCACACAATTCAATATGCTCCTATCCTGGAGTCATGCCTTTCTATCATATTTATTATATTATATATGATATTGCCAATTCATAGACAGGTATTCATACTTCACAGCATTTTTCTCATCTATGACATATATGTCCTTGCTTGTCTATAAGCATTACATATATATACCTACCTATGTATCTTACAGGCACACAACCCCTCCCAATGATTAATGGCAGCCTTCAAATCAAGAAACTGCAGATAAAATACCCTCTGATAACTTGATAGCAATCAAATTCCAGTATACCAGTGTAAGATAAAGAAAGGGGGTTGTCCCTCTCTAATTCTGAAATTGCATTAATGTATGCCTAATTTGATCAACATTTTTTTTTATTTTTACCTGCAGTTGCATGACTTGAATATGTAATTATATTAGTAAAAGAATTATTATGGACATGCAATTTGACAAGTCTTGATGTGAATATCTTTTTTAATACACTTTATTGTTTAAAACTGGGATAACAGAAGATAGACCAACTGTCTCATGTAAGTAAAAAGCCCTGACAATTCAGAACATGAAACTCAAGTGTTGCAAAATTATGGAGTCCCTGTCTGATTCTTCACAGGAAAAATCATTTCGGTGCCTTAAGTCCTCTTGTGTCTTAAAGAACATACCCTTCATAGGAAACTGTCAGGCCAGCAACTGGTGAAGTATCACAGACATTCCAAAACACAACAAAGTAGAGAGCGTATTCCAGTGAAGATAGCCAAAATGCTATATTTGCAGCCTGATAGATATTTATCTTGAATTTCTTCATTAATAAGCCTCCAACAAAATACCCAACGCATATAACCGGTAAGTTGTAAACACCTGTTTAAACAAGTGAAACTTCCATGTTAAAATAAAGGAGACCATCAAAGCTACTCATAAGGAAAGACTGTATTTGGCAAAGACTCATGCAGTGCCTGTGACTGAATAATTTAACTACAGTCAGAAATGGGTCTCTACTAGTTCCCTTGCATACCCACAACATCTGCCAAAGTCAACAGTCTGGCAGCTGCTTGGAGAGCAAACTAGAGGGTAGGACTGAAATGATTCTTTGTAAAATTGCAATCTAGAGTTGCAATCTAGTTCCAACACAAAAAAAACCCATCAACAACAACAATACAGCCTCCCTACCTGAGGGAAAATCAACAGGAAGATAAGCTAGGAGAGCACATCTTGGTGCACACAGTGTCACAGAGAGGAGGAGCACACTTTCAGTTTTGATATGAGGTTATTGAACTTGCTCTCGGGATTCTTTGTTGTTTGATACTTGAAATACTAGGGCCTGAGCAGTGAGGCCCTGAACCAAAGTTGACCTCTGGGTGAACCTCACAACCTAACAACATATCTAATCTGTATGAATATTGATCATACATGCAATGTATTACCTTATTAATATATACCAATTTATAAAAGCTTTGTTGTAATGCTTATAGAGCTTTGCTGTAACACTTGCTGTGTAAGGTTAGCCAGCAGAAAGATACCAATTGTGTAACAGTAGCTTCATTTGCCAAAAACAGAGAAGCCTCTAAGTAAAAGAATGTTAGAAAACCCCACCAGATGCTTTTTTTGCAGCTTAAGATATAAAGTTGTTTGTTTAACTGTATAAAAGCAGGGAATGTTTGCAGGGAAATTTGGAAGCCTCATCTATACAGTGAATGCACTGTATAGAGATTTCCCAAATGCCAAGAAGGGTTCTCCCAATCCTCACTGCAACCAGGCTCCCCAGCAACTGTGTATCTGGATGATGGTAATGTATTAGGGCAGTTGGTGATGTATCTTTCTTAATCACTATTGCTAACTTTATGTAGTAATGATTAGGTGCATTACCTTATTTCATGCTTGCTATAGCAGTTCGCTTATTATTTTGCTGCTTTACCTTATCTTGCTTTAATTTATTTTCACTGTATTATTTTCCTCATTATTTTATCACTTTAAACATAAGAAAAAATAAGCTTAATTCTTTAATTTGATGCCCGTGTCCTTTGTGCTAGCCCTGTCAATTGGCAAAACAATACCATAATGAAACACAGACTGACTGAAAGACATTTAGGAAGTAGTTTTACAGAAGCATCATATGGCTTGGTTGGCTTTTCTCAAAGCAACGTTGGTTCTCTAACAACACTTGCGTGTGGGTGGGCAGCAGGAATGTGAGCAAAAGGGAAGACTATTAAACCTGAATGTGGATCCTCTCAAAGTGCCATATATTTCAATACAGAAAGCAGTCTGACTGAAAAACAACTCAGCAGTGTAATGTAAATGGCAACACAGATGAGGTATATGATAGTTAAATGTCTTGCAACACACAGCTTAAAAACACTGGCAACAGAGGGCAATAGTAATATTTATAAGGTCTGGGACATTCTGTGTAGCAGGTTTTAAAGAAAATGGTGCAGTTATTGTGAAAAATGAGCACTGAGTTAAGGAACAGAAGTATGGCTGATATATTGTAAGGTGATTCTTCTATAATGATTAAATAACTTCTAGTCTAATTAAAACACCGCAGTTAAACAAGGGAACACTGAGAATTTAAGACATGATAAAGCTGAACCACAGAAAGGCTCCTACAGTTTCAGGATATTTGCTTTGTGCTACAACTACATTACCATTTCCTAATGCATGAACACCTTGTCCTCACTGATAAAAAAAGACAAGCTAATAAAGAAGAGACAAAAAAATACAGCTATTTGGAAGTGGTTTCCTTACATGGAGTTCTGCATTTGAAAGAAAATCTGAGGCTTTCAGAAGGCCCAAGACCAATACCTGAGGAGTGGAGGTGATGGAAAGTGTTGAAGACTGCTGGCAATTTTAGCTGTGTATAGGTTCAGCAGATGACTTAAGATTGCTAGCAACGGTATTTTCATGGACAGGAAATCTATCCTCTACTTTATAGTATACTTTTTAATCAAGATAATACAAACACTGGGCCCACATTGTCATGGTTTAAATTAGCATAACCTCTTTTAAATCAGTGATGCAAGTTTCGTATCAGCTGGATTTTCTGGGATAATTCAAAATATGGCATGTGAATTATAAATTCTGCACAGAAAATTAGGACATGCTTAGCAAAAAATGCTTGATCATTAGAAATGCTTTGTAGTGTGGAATCTCTCATTTGTAGAATCATTTGACCTTAGTATGTATATACATACATGTACACACACACACACACACACATATATATATATATATAAAAAATTCAGAGAATTTATGTAGAGACAACACTACTTGGTAGAACAGAGCAAAGCAAAATGAACACATACCAATTAAAAAGATGGCATCTGATGCAGATTTTCCAAACTGTTGTTCGAAATATTTGGGCATGAAGTATATCATGCCAATGAAGGCATTGAACTGTAACACTGTTATGCTTATGAACAACATATAAACTGGGTTGCGAAACAGAGCCTTGAGAAACGGGATGAAATCTGGAATGAAATAATGTGATGTGTTAGTGTGATGCTTTATGAAGTGAATTGCCCATTGCTCAATGTGGCTGAGGGAGAAAGAGGGGAACAGAAATGGTCCTTAACTGGATCAGCCTAATTTTTGTGCTTTGCCAGACACCACAGGCCAAAGATTACTTGCTTAACCCTGGCTACCCCACCATGTCTCTTCTACACAAAGATATCCTCACACACACACCCCGATGCATGCTGCTGCTTATAAAAGAAAAAAAAAAAAAATCACAGTAATAACCTTATCATAAAAGTTTCCTGAAACTTTTTATCTGTACATTGACTGAACTTTGCAGCTACAAATTTGCAGCAGCAGCTACACCAGACATGACCGCAGTTATTCCCACCATACTCTCAAAGTCTGTATTTGCCAGTCTTCAGCCAAGTAAGCATCTGAGAAATTATTTTACACAGGTCTTTTCTCTGCATAATGCCTACTAAGTCAGGATTTGAGCCATAAAAAAAAAATCCCACAGTTACTCTTTTTCTAACATTCTCTATTAATTAATGTGCTGGACTGTTGTCAAGAAATCCTGCAGAAAAACATAAGCATCTGTAAAACAATGACCATGCTTCACTGAAAGTGGACAACACTTTGGATGCATATATATCTTTCAGAGGTAAGCAAGTATCTTACTAAAAGGGGATCTGTATGCAAGTGTTGCAAAAATGAGTTAAATATATGAAACACTATAAACAGGCTGTGTTATTTATATGCCATGCAGTTTATAATAAGAACTTTCTGAGGAAGAGATTAATTTTAACTATAAATACTTCCATTTTCAACTTGAAATCCCTGTCAGTTAAAAAGCTGCTTGAACACATCCTGGTCAACTGTCTGTAAGTGGCCCTGCTTGAGCAGGGAGTCGGCCCAGGTGACCTTCAGAGGTTCCTTTCATTCTCAACCATTCTGTGAAATGAAAGGATTATTAATTCAGGATATTCACAGACAGTGGACATTTACACGAACATAGGGAGAGAATGATGATGAAAACATAAGCTCCGAAGGGACTCTGGAGTACTGGGAACCACAGTCTGAGCTAGGAACCTTTCCTTACCAGAGCAGCATTTTATTCATGGATTCATTTAAGACTACATGATAGGAGAGAAAGATGCCATATTTATCAAAATTAAGTTGCAATATCAGCCAAGGTCTGAGTACCCACTCTGAGTATGGCGAATTTGCAGGACTCAGCTTGAAACACGATGGAGAGCTAGCTGGCACTTGGCACTTGCTTTCTGCAAATGAAGATCCTGTCAAGGGCCCCTGAGCTGACTATACAGAATCAATAGACTACTCTGAAGATCATAGCCTTTGACATATTTTATTCACTTATGTTTCCAACTAGCACAAAAAATGGAAGGGAAAAAATAGCTTCCTACACATATACAGATCTGAAAGACCACAGATGTGAATGTTGCCAAAGGTAACATGAATAAATGTAAGTCAAATAGATCCTTGTTCCACAGCTATTAAATGCTTCTTAAGCACCTGTCAATTCCCTTTTATTGCTTTAAGGTGGACTCAAGAAATACACAAGATGCATGCCGGTTTTCTGCTTTTCTGCACCATGAATGTGGGGTACAAACAACTAATATCTTCAACTTGTCCACAGCCCACAGAGGTGTAATATTCTTAACCAGATTTCAGTGCATTAACACTCTACCAGGAAGATCCAGACCTACATACACCTGAAACGCAGTGGGGGAAAGGGGTGAATTCAGATCCTGGATCTACAAAATTAGCTTTCTTCCTCTGCAAGGAACCATTCTAAATCCCTGCAGAAATCCTTTGTACTACAAAGAGGTTAAAAACAGAGTATGCATTTCATACCTTGGACCCATTTTTACTTACAAAAACACACAGACATAGTTCACATCTTAAGGACAAAATTAAGAAGGAAATAAAATACAATGCAACTTGCCTTTAGCAGTTTCATATACGGTCTGTTTGGCTTCAGTTTTATCATGCAATAGTACTATACTTTTTTCACTCATCTCCACAGGTTTCTTGGTTTCTCCTTCCTTCACAAGTGACTTGGGCAAAAACCAAAAAGGTATTCCCGCAAGAAGATTCAGTAATGCACAAATCAAAATGCCCAGCCACCATGCTCCAACCCAGCGGGCATCAGTAGCTGTTATAGTTATGTCCTCTATTAAAAACAAAACAAAACAAAAACATCTTGTATTAGTTCAGAAACATTCTTTGTTGACATTGTCTCTTTCTTAGTCACCTCTGACATGTGATACATTAAAAGCTTTTTAAAAGATTCTTAACATGAGGCTGATGAAAGAGAATAGTCTCTAGTCTTCTTTTCTAATGTTACTAATTTTCTGGCAAATTTCAGTGTTTTATATTAAATTAATTCTATTATTTTCCTATGTTAAGCCAGATAACACAATTGTTCATCGAGGAGACTTAATAGCAGCCTTCCAGTACCTGAAGGGGGACTACAGGAGAGATGGGGAGGCACTCTTTATCAGGGAGTGTAGTGGGAGAACAAGGGGTAATGGGTATAAGCTAAAAGAAGGTAGATTTAGACTAGACATTAGGAAGAAATTTTTTTTCCTGTGAGGGTGGTGAGACACTGGAACAGGTTGCCCAGGGAAGTTGTGGATGCCCCATCCCTGGAGGTGCTCAAGGCCAGGCTGGATGAGGCTTTGAGCAACCTGGTCTAGTGGGAGGTGTCCCTGCCCATGGCAGGGGGGTTGGAACTTGATGATCTTTAAGGTCCTTTCCAACCCAAACCATTCTATGATTCTATGATCAAATAATGTATACACAGATTCATTTGTGTGTGTGTGAATTTGGGCCTTTTATTGAATTAAATATTATACATAGATTTTCCATTCTAAAGGAAATACCCACAAACTCAGAAAAAAAATAAAACACCTCATATTAGCAAAGAAACATCTTAGTGCTGATAAATACACAATCATGCCTACCAATTTATATGTAAGATTTTTATATATTCTTCCATTACCTGCATCTACTGATCCCAGATCAACAAACAGTTGTGCACAGAATGATGCCAACAAGCTACCAATGAAGGGGCCGATTACAGCTGCTGTATGCAGACATCCTAAAGTTTGAAAAAGAGAAAACATACTAAATTATAACCTGGACATAATTATTTTCTTGGAATTGTTATATGTTTAGGACAGCTCCACTGAATAGACATTTGCACCTAAAAATGGCCTCATTTCAACAAGTTGATCTCTAGTTAAACCACAATATTTTTGTTAATTATAGTTAAATTACAATATTTAAAGCTCTACACTATTATTATTTTGATAAGGCGGTAATGTCTGTCTTCTCTCTTCCTTTATTGAATTGAAAGGAGTCATAACAACTCTCTCTTTTGCTTTTTGCTTACATGTGTGCTTATTTGGGGGAGGTGAGTTATCACAGTAGTGTAGATTTACCCAGGTAGAAAGGCGAATTCTCTGCTTTGGCAAAATCCTCCAAATATGAAATGCCTAAAGGCATGATGGGAGTTTCACCCATTCCTCGTACTATGTTTCCAACCATCACAAATATCCACAGCAAGGACCCAGGCTCTTTTTTACATTCTGTGGATAAAATAAGAAGCCAGAATTAATGTTTTCATTCTAACTATTGATGAAATTCCAGAGACAATGACAACCAACTAACAGCTTCAGCTTTGGTGGGTAGATCTGTCCTGTAAAACAGGGACATAAGAGTTGCTCCAGAGCTGGAAGAAACTTTTGTACTTGAAGTAGAGTTTAAATCCCTTCCCTCTCTGTGTCATACCTTGTCCAACCACCTGGCAGTCCAACCACTGCATAACCTAGGCCCTTCCTTTTACTCATTTCCCTCACCAAAACTGCCATTTTCGTGTCAGGGAGGAGAAGAGAGCACCTGAACATCAGCGATGAAGGGATGAAAAATCATGCCTGACTAACCTGATCACCTCCTATAACAAAGTAATGCTTTCTTATCTACATGTGGAGAGGAGTGGGTGTTTTTTACCTGGACTTCAGCAAAGCATTTGCTACTGTTTTCTATAGCCTTCTCCTAGACAACCTGGCAAGATACAGACTGGGTGGACAGTCTGCAAGATGGGTGGGAAATTGGCTCGTAGACCACACTCAGAGGGTGGTGATCAATGGCTTTACTTAGGCTGGCAGCCTGTCACAAGTGGGTTCCCAAGAGACTGTTACTGGTCCTCCTGCTATTCAACACCTTCATAAATGATGACACCAAACTGGCTGGTAAGGTGGACACATCAGGAGGGAGAACTATCTTACACAGAGACCTTGACAGTCTGGAAGAGCGGGCTAGCAAGGACAGTATGATCATCTCCCTGAAATTCAGGAGCCTTTGCAATGATTCAGGTAATTGTTGCATAAGGCCTATACATTGTCATTTGATTATAAAAACATTGTCTGAAATAAACCAGAAGAGTTCCTGATTTCACAGTGATGTGCCACCATTTGCTTACAAGAAAGCCATGCCAGTGCAGATGTGGTGCTGTTCTACCTTTGCATAGAATGAGATTTCTGAGCTTTTCAGCTTCTTTGCCTTGATTCAGACTGCTAGTTTCTGGTTTGCTAATGTTTATAAGCCCTCAGAAAAGCACATGGACAGTAAATTAATCCGTGTCTAAATCATTGGCTGTTTGCTGGTAACTTCAGATAGTACTCTGTACAACAGTTGCCACCTGGACTTGGACTCTTACCTCAAAGATCTGTTCTAGCACTACAGATTTTTGCCTTGCGTATCAATGACCTCCCTACCCAGAAAGTTCATCTGTCCTGATGTATTTGCTCAAGTATTGAATTTCAGATTTGGGTCATCTTGAGGACAATGCAAATTCTGATTTGGCAAATAATGTAAAAATTCTACCATATTTGGCACATATCACCAAAACAGAAAGCTTTTCTACCTTCATCATACTTCTACAACTCAGAAGGTCGGTGTTTCCCTGAACAGGCACCCGTTGGAACATAGCCCACAGTCTGCCTATCTGGGTGCTGCTCTGAGGAAGTCTCTAACTCACTGTGGTGTTTATACAACTCTTGACCAAAATCAAGATCCATAACCATATATCTGGCTGGCCTGCTGAATCTTTCTGGGTGTCTAGCTCTCATTTATTCACATCTGTCCTGCTACATTACTCAGCCAAAGAATGCTGTGCTGCAACACAATCCTGTTTTTCCCACATCAGGATAGTTATAATATAAACTATTATGACCTTTAGTACTTTCTTTCTCTCCTGACCCTGAATTTCTTCATCCCATACAGTCTGCTTCAGATTTCTCCATTCTCTGTGGTCCACTTTGTCATGCTGAGACTTCTCAGTGCCAATTTGTTAACAAATAAAGACCAGCTTTGCTAGCAGCAACTGATGACTTTCTAAATGAAAGCATTACTGTTCAGAGATCAAGCCTGGATCTCCTGTATCAGGGTCAGATTGCTGTCAGCAAACACGGGTGAAGCAATCCACATGCAGATGTGGTCAAATTCAAACCAGCTTTTCACCCCACAGGAAATGGACTCACATGTATGAACATCACAGTTTTGCTTCTCCATAAACTAACAGGGAAACAGTCACCTACCCAAGTATAGCCATAGGCTTGAGGACCAATGGGTTGTAGTGTTTACACTGAATGGCTGTATAATTTAGAAGAAAATGCTTTACCTATCTATATCTTAATTTGTGCATTTATAAAGTGAAGAAAAACAGTATCTGAAATCTTCAAATGAGAGATTAACATGGAGTCCTATTAAGTATCCATTTTTCTCAACTTTCCATTGTGAAGATGGAAAAATTATTGCTTTAATTGGTATGCAGTCTTGGAAAGCACAGAAGCCACATCCATTGCTGAATGAAGACACAGAAAACTACAGTACAACAGCACTACGGTTTGATGTCACAGTGTAGATGTCACAGCGGTGTGATTTAGCTTTAACACTACTTGATGGAACACTTTCACAAAATATGACAATTAACTGTGGGATTCATGTCACCTAACTTTTGACATCCACCAACCATGTAAGTTTCCAACAGTCAGTAGGCACATCCAGGAGGCAATCTGGCCTATCCTAAAGTAAAAAGCATGAATGTTCCTACAGCAAGGAACACACTCTGCAAGAGCTCTCGTCTCCTTTGACCAACTATCAAGAGAGCTTAAAGAAACAGTTAAAACAAATGCTTCCCTTTGAGGTAGCTGAAGACTCAGAAGATTAATCCCATCCTCAGTGTGAGGATTTTGTGTGTGATCATTTAATAGTTGCCTCTGAACCTTTTGATTTCGTAATAGTTAGTTTATATGCATATTGCTAGTGTACATACATGTTTCAGTCTCCCAGAACTTATCCAGCCTGGTTTAAACTACTTTCTCTTTTCTCTAAAAGGAAATGAGATCCACTTTTTTGCTCTGTCTCTGTTTCTCATTCTTTTATTTCTTGTGTGGTACAATGAAAAAATATTCTGATGCCTTTTACACATTGTCCAAATACGTTTCCCACCTCCTCACAGTATCATAGCATTTCAAGTCAAAAAGAGAAAAATTTGTGAGAACAACCCGATGTTATATTTCCCCAAAGTGGACTGACAGGGATGCTAACCGAGCTGTTTGGATGCTATGAAAACTGCATGAAAACATCTACAGTTCTGGAGTCACGCACTAAAGAAACAAGTAGGCTAGGAAATTTCCTGACCTCTAGCTTTTATGCCTGCAAAAAGTAGTGATCAAAAACAGGACCCCGAAATAATTCCTAATAAAAATAAAATCCCATTTACTTAAACACTATAAAAACTGAGGAAAAAGTATTAGTAGACACAGGAAGAGTTGTACCTGTTGATGATTCCTCTGTAGGTAAAGAGAACAAGCTTTGATTAACAAGGCACAGCGGCATGACTGAAGAATTCTCCTGTGGTGAAATGCTGCTTTCAATATGATGCCTATTTCAATCAAAGGAAAGCATGTATAGATTAAGAAGAAATACATCAGAACCACTTCATAAATCTGTACTTCAGTAATGAAGCTATCTATAAGAAGAAGGAAACCCACATCAAAAGTTAACTGAGCCTCAGTAAGAAATCAGGCTAGGAACAAAGGAACTGTATCAGGGAACCAATTCAGTATATTATCCAGACTGATATCTACCTCTAACATAATATTGTAACAGATACTTGAGAACAAGTTGATGAAACACCCTAGTGAAATACCTTGTGTCATCTTTTCTCCTATTCTTACATTCTAATCCAATTTAAACCCTAAACAGAGGGTGCCACCAAGACTGTCAGAACCATACCACATTGGGCATAACAAGATTAAAGCATCTTCTATTCTGAAGAGATATTTCATTGATTAAAATATAGACAAGCCTAAGTTATTATTTTGTTAAGCAAATACAGTGAAAAAGTGGTCTGTAAAGGTCTTGCCAACACAGCAATCAGGTATGATCTGCCATCTAGCCTCTAGACTAAAAACATCTTTAAAAATCATCTTGTATTGCCTATCCAAGCAGATAAGAGCTAGTAGTGTAATGTGGCAGTGTTACAGGGGACTGTTTCTTCAGAGAATCCACACAAGGAATAGCACAAGGAGGAAGGCAAAGCCAGGCAAGGCAAGGTGCACAGCAGAGGGGTGACCCTCCTCAGGAAGTAATGACTGACTTTTGAAGCCATTTCAGAAACAAAACAAAACAAGATGCTCTGCAATTACCATACTGTACCCATGCGTGGTGATGTCTCAATAAGCAATGCTATTTCAGTGGGACAAGTTATGGACTGAGGTAGATAAGGATCACAGAAGCTTCTGTGAGCTAAGCAAAATACTCACCTTCCAAGTAGGAAATGAGGAAGTGATATCAAAATGCATCCAAATGACAGAATTGTGCAGCCCAAAGCAATCATTCTGGGTCTGTGAAGCTTTGCTCCAAAGTAACTCACAAATGCTATCAGCAGCAAGTTGCCTGCAAAAAGAACCTGGTTCATATTTACAAACCAAGGCATCCTTTAAATGTTATAAAGTGCAATGCAAATTTGAGTCTACCTTGTTAGCCCAACAACTGGTATTTCTCTTTTCTTGTAAAAACTGTAACTAGACAGGGAACTGCCTAAGTAATGCTGTAATTCCCTCCTACCTGTGATCTTTTTCTTGGAGAGTTAGACCAAGTGGAAAGAATGTAAGAATAGAAGGCAGAATGGAGAAGAGATCATGGTGAAAGAGATTTTTGGCTGCACCTATGTAGAAAAGAAATTTTCCACTACTATACATAGAGACCAGGCCCAGGAGCTGCAGAATAATAGCTGGTTTAGGAAGTTATTCTCTTAGGATACTCTGTTTCACAATGTGTGGGAAAATGCAGAAGTATGTATGCAATTGTTTTTGTACCGGAAATAATAAACATAAGATGACATACAGAAAAATAAGGAATAATAAACAAATATTAATTTCAGTAACAGTTGAAGAGGAATAAGAGGAATAAGAAAACACATATTTTTGTACCTAGTACCATTTAAAAATACATATGTGCTGAAAGTCTTCATTCTCTTTTCCTCCACTTTCACTTCAGAATCAGTTCATTTTTTCTACTCTTCATTTATTGCTATGCAACTAGGAAAAGAATCAAGCTTCATGTTATGAATTGGGCCCCATAAAAATAACAATTTAGTAATCATACACCTACTAATTCTGTGATCTTTTTGTCAAAAGAACAAAACCATGTCTCTGAGTGATGAGCACTATGCTCTGAAAGAAGGTAACATCTTTTTTTTTATGTGATTGCTAGACAGACTGTATTGAACCAGTGGCCCGAATGACACTTAAAAGATACACTCTTACATGACCCTAATAATTTACTTATGTCTGCCTCATACACTGACTCTTAATAATTTCAAATACGAATATGATAATTCACAGTTATTTTATATCCTTGGAGATAAGAACGTCACAAATTTTTATAGAAAGATGCATATGAAAGGATAATTTTTTTAAAATAATAAGCATTTTACATACGACTTCATTAATTTTGGTCATTTCTTATTTCTTAAGGTCTCCTCCTTATCAGAAGCAAGAATACATCCTGAGTATTCCATCTCCATCATAACTTTGAGCTGCCCCACCAGACTGCTTTTCAGGCAGCAGCACGGTGCTGACAGCAGTTTCTGCTTCTTGCACATGCAGATATAGGAGACCAGGAAAAGGGGAGGAAGGAGCCTTGTCTCCCCTCCCCATCAACATACATGAGCCTGTGCAGACCATTTCCTCTGCTGACCCAGGGATAATAAAGATCCACATTGTGACTTTAAAGGTATAAAACACATCCTCTGAGGATCTCTATTTAGATGTGTTTGAAGCTATAAAGCCTTTTGTTTGGCTTTTTTGGAAATTACAAGACATAAGCTTGTCACTGGGCAAAAACTCACTGATATGCAAGGTAAGGGTCACTAAAAGTAGAACTGGAAATTTTATTTACAGTTGTACAAGTACAAAATCTTGAAATACTATTGAGTTTGAGTAAGGAGACAATCCACTCCAACCAATTCTGAGTTGGTTAAAACTGGTTAAAAGAACTGTTAAATGCTAAATATGACTTTAAATTCAAACAAAGTTTATAAAATCCGTTTTTTCAGAAAGATTAAATACAAAGCTCATAAACTAGTTCTATTTTGTTAGTTCTTATGTCATATCTTGCAATCATGCAGAAATTAGCTGAACCAGCTTTTAACCCTAAACTTCCTCATTTAAGTTGTCCCGTTAGTTTCCAAGACAGTAAATATGTAAGTACCAGCTGAAACAGTAGGATAAGGTTGGACTTTCTTGTCAGATACAGTAACTGACACATTGCTATGGACATGGAAGTCACCAATACATGCTCAGCCAACATATGACATTTTTAAAGAATAAGAAATATTAAAATGAGGGATTACCAATTTCAAAGCTTCCATTAATGATCCCCACCAAAGAAGATGGAATATTAAATTGTTTCTCTATCTGGGTATACATGCTGTTCATGTAAGCACCAGACATTGTTTTACCAATGTATGCAAGTGACAGTGCCATCAGAAATATCTAGGAAGGAAAGAGAAGAATGCATAAAGAATTCAAAATTACATATTTAGGAATATTCCATGGTTATTTTCCCCACCAAATATGTACTTCCAGGTAAAACAAGTAAACAGTTCTGTTCCACTGATATGTGTGTAAATCCCATCATCTATCCATGTCCACAGAGTTATGGCTTCACTAAAACAAACAAACAAACAAAACAAAAAAAAAAGGTTGTGAAAGATTGTGTTCTTCACCTGTTCCCACTGACCATGACTGTCTTCACAAACCTTAAGCACCATTTCCCCAGCCAAGACAGGTGCAGCACAACCTCTCCCACCGTGTGTCTGTTGCAAGATTGCCATCTGCAGGACTGCAGCCAGACCAGGGTGCAAAGACCTCGGCACTCTTTGCACATCTGAATGACAAATTACTTGCAGAAATAAGATCATTTCCTTTGATCAAATTACTTGATCAAGTATCTGCTCTCCCATCTCAGTAGAGGTCATAAGCCCAGAAAAAGTCATTTCAAACAGGAGAAATGTGTTCTTTTCAGGCAAAAATATAGCAATTGACAGTAAAAAAAAAAAAAAATGCAGTAGTATTCAAATCCTTTTAACTTTAGGATTCTTAATAAACAGTATTTATGATATTAAATCAATAATATTTTGAAATATATATGTTGCAAATGGTAAAAAGCATAAGTAATGTATTTGGGCTTTGTATTACTATTAAAACCAAGCTATTTTACAACCCGTTATAGCGCTCACTAACAACTTGCATAGTCTAGGGTACATCAACAGCGAATTTTTACTGCTTTACAATTTTTCACAATTTCACAGGTTTAAGAAGGAATAGTAAACACATCAGACGAGGCGGGTTACATACATTCAGAGGTGGAGATTCAAAGCAGCAACGAACCATACCTCCAACAGATCACAGAGAGTAAATTTCAGGGACATAAAAAACAACACATGATGGTTTACAAACTTTCTTGACCTCAGTTAAGGCATTAAGGATAAGGAAAAAAAAACAGAGCTTATTCATTCATTTAGTCTAGGTTGTAACTTCTACCAAACCACTACAAGTGCAAGCAATTACAGTTGTGTGTTCATACAAAATTGCTACAATATTTCTGTACCTTCAGTTTAGAAATGCAGCAGAATTTTTCCTCTGCGTGTGGGTTCTCAGCTTCTTTCATTTTGCCTTTTTTAATTGATCCTGATCCCTGTTTCAGAGTCTGTCAAAAAAAAAACAAAAAAAACAACATTTTTGTCCCCTGTTTAAGGAATTTGATATTTAAGTGTCTTTCTTAAATAACTGCGAAGCAGATTCCAACAAAACTGTATTCCTACAAAAGCTACAAGCTTATTCTAACCAAGAAAATTTGACATGCGAATGTCAACAATGTAACAGCTAGCTACTTCTCGTCAGATACCGAATGCTGTCAGCAGCATACAACCAGTAAGCGAAGAACAGAGAAGAGAGATGTTCTGAGGGCAAGCTGGTTTGCCTGTCCTCTTCACAAGCATTTGGTATTGACCTCTGTGGCAGACACATTGACTGACATATACCTGTCTCCATGATCTTTATTTACTATGCCTGTCCTTGCTAGCCATAAAAAGGACATTTGGTTCGGCTCTGCATGTTCTGTTGAGCCCTCCCCTATTATACCAGCATAAATGTAAATTTGTCAATTTTAATAGAAACTATACTGGAGACAAATCTCTTGGCACTAAAATTAGAAGGAGAAAAAATAAAACCAAAACTGCCAGACCAAATTAGGCTTTGAGCAAACTGGTCTAGTGGAAGGTGTCCCTGCTCAGGGCAGGGGGGTTGGAAATCAATGATCCTTAAGGTCCCTTCTAACCCAAACCATTCTACGATTCTACAATTCTAAATTAAGATCTAAACGGAAACAAATCAGATTCTGTTCTTCCCCTCCCAAGATTTGCAAAAACATCCCTCTTTATTTGTCTGCCTACTTTTAGTCATCTCGATCTCGACTTGATGGTTAAATCTTCTGGTAGCGGTAAGCCAGCTGCTTTCTTACACATCTTACCTATTTCACAAATATGTGTTCAAAGAAGGAGAAATATATTCCAGGGATTTGGAATATACTTACCTGTAAAAGCTCCTACACATCTGAGGGCTAGTGCAATAAGTTAAATAGGGAAAACACCATTTTAAAGAAGAGTTATCTCTAACGACCGCCACAAAGTCTTCATTGAATCAAGTTATTCAATACAGTTCCCTGCTGCCTGATGGGGTAAACTGAAGAAAACCAGGGCAAGTCAGAGCCCTACCTTACAGTCAGGATGGATATAGTTAATTTCCTCTTTTTCTTCTCCGATGCACTTTCCAATTGCAATCTTGCAGCAGCTGCTCTTCTCTATGTTTTCCACTTCATGGAGCCACAGCTGGGAAGCAAGCTGTCCTTGACAACCCACCCACCAATAGGACTGACTTGCCTTTCACTTCTTCAACACAACAACCCCCAGCCAATCTTTTCAAACACTAATTTCTACAACAATGTTAATCCTCTCAAATGTGTCTTAACTAACTTGATTAATAGCAAATTCACAGGCATTAACTCCTTCTACAGGTACCTCCTAATTTTCAGTCTTTAATAGTGCAATGCATTATTATAGCATTCCTGGAAATACTTACTTTACAATTAAGTGTAGGTAGTCAGCAACTCAGACAATTAACTATGATATATAAACATTTTGCATTTCTGCTTTGCTTACACAAACTGTGTTCAGTCACAGTACTAAACTATGTTTATACAGCTTTGCACTTTCTTTGCAATTTGGCATAAAAGTTTGTATCACAGGGAATCACTTATGCCTTATCTTAATACCTTTATTCAGACTGCAGCCCACCTGTGATGCCAAAAGGTGAACAACAGAACAAAGACTGCCATCCAGTATGTCTGCCCTCTTCTGCTCCTAGGAGTTTAAAATGGGATTCTGTCCCTTATTATACCAGTCCCTGCATTTCACTAACATACACAAGGAGCATCATCTGGCTAATTACAGGTTTTCTCTTCTGGTCCTAAAAGAAACCAGCCAGGAACCTCTGCCCAAGTTTCTCTTGGGGCATCAGAAACATCACGCTGCCCCTCATAAAATTACAGGTGACCAAATAGCAACGTTTGCCTTTATTTATTATTACCTTCCCTCAAAGCAGAAATTATGGTAGAAAAAAAATGCATTTCAATCTATTTTTTAATGGGAAGATTATTAAAATTATTAATTGAACAAAATAGACAGAATTATTATTTCCAACTATGTTCGTGAGGTTGCTTTTCTCAGCTTTAAAATATTTTTGTTATCACACTTGATCAAATGGAACTGAAGCCAACACAGCCTAACAGTCTAGATTATCAGAGAGATGTAGGTATGTAACTCACTCAGCTCAGGTGCATTTACACCACGCTTTAAATCCAGGTTAGAACTCAGACTACCATTTCTGTGCCTAAAGATGAACCAATGGTGTTCCCACTCCCTTCTTCCATCTCCCTGCTCTCTGTTGTACATTCCTGTTGCTTACCTTTCTTCCACTCTAGGTCCACAGACAACCAGAAAGACAGATAAGTAATTAGAAGACTTGTCTCTAGAAGACATCCACTTTACATAGCGCACAAAGAACTAAAGAGCACAGTGTGGATAGTTTTATACAGGCTACAGCTACAAAGCAGATACACAGAATACAGCATCTGATGTAATTTGGGCTAAACAGGGTTGGCTTAAAAACAAAGCAGATACATCCTGTGTGGATCAAAGATCAAAGCAGGTTTATTAGGTGTAGTTGTCAACAGCAAGGAGGCTAGCATTGAGAAACATGAATTTGGACCCATTTGTCCTACACAAACCCATAAATACCTTTTATATTTTAAACTACATTTCGGCTTAGCTAACCAATAGAAAGGAAAACAAAAGCACACAAATATCTAGATTTAAATGTATACAAAGCAATATTCTGCAAGTTGCCTTGCCTGAGTCCCAAGAGGGTATCCTAGTTTCCATGTAAAATGCATCCTCTATTTGTCTCAGTTTACTCATTTGGATAAACTTGTAAGTCCCCTTGTTTTGTTTACAAACAAGATTAAAAATCACATGAGGTAACCAAACAGAGAGCATTTATAGTATCAGAATTTTAACCAATTCATTTTTCCTGTTGCAAAAAGTATTTTGAAATCTTGTTTTACTAGGCACAGTTCAAACTGCTACTCAAATGCAATTACACTAATGTCAAACTGAGACAAAGGAAAATATTCCCATGGCAAAACAATTAGGTACTTACAATTTTGAAAAGGTTTTCAGAAGAAATGGTTGATATGGTATGCTTGAACTTTGACTTCTGTTCTAAATTGTTAACAATTAACCCAAGTATACTTATTGCAGAATTTGTGTCTTTGCCAAATGGTTTCAGCTGTCCATCTTAGAGTATTCACTCCTATGTGAGAGACACTGGCTGAGTTCTTCATTAGAAAAAAAGTTAAACCCATCTCTTTCTCTTCCCTTCCCCCAGCCCCCCAACCAAGGCCAAGAGCTACATCTTTATCAGATTCCAAAGTGCTGACACTCCTGCCTACTGAAGACATCCAGAGAGTCTTCATAGGCAGGAAAGAAACTTTAAGTGCACATAACTGTGTAGGTTTTCAGGCTCGGTGGTGTCCTAGCAAATGGTGACACAAGGTCAGACTGGAAGAGGAGAATGAGTTTGTGTTTCTCATGTCTTGAGAAGGTGTTTAAGCCTTGAGATAGTGGGTGGAAAGCAGCGCAGGCATAATTATTGGCCTCTTCTTGCTGTCTGGGAATGATTTGGAAGAAAGTCTAGTCCTTCTGAGTTCGTATGAAGCACTTGGAGGCTCAGCTGTAGGGCAGAACCAGGTATGAACCAAAAGTGGAGAAAATTACCTCAGTTCCTGAAGCACAGGGGCATAATATCACTGTTGTCAGCATCCCCAAGCTGCTTGTCTTCAGTGTTTCCTTCTCAGTGTAACAGCCTTTCTGGATCTATTTTCAAAGTATCCGAGTTTAACCACCTACTACATAACTGGGATGTTATTAGTTCTAGAAAGGGGCAAAGATCCTAATAAGTAGGCACTACAACATTCACTAGGAGCACCCTTTCCTTTGGGAAATTTGTTGAATTATGACAGTTCACCATCCAAAAGTGAAAGATAAAAAAGCCACCCATATTCACATAGCTGCTGTGGTTGTCCTGCAGGCTGGATGCTGCTCGTTACTGATTACTGGATGTTACAAAATCAGAGAGTAGTTTGACCAAGTGTAAACAGTTCTAGCTAATGTGACAAGAAGACATTAAGTGACTTTGATCAAACTGGGTAGACATGACATCTAAGAATCAGTAGATACGTCTTCAAATATTGGTGCTGAAGCAGGTTTCATCTGTGACCCTAAGTCTCTTGATGACAGTTGTGTTTGTCTCTCTCACAGAAATAACTACTAATGCATATGAAAAGCCTAAACTCAAGGTCTAAAAAGTGTGGTGAGCATGGGATTTGGATTAATGAAGGCTTGTCTTTGAGCACAGCCACCAGGACAGCATTTCTCAGCTTTCTGAGGGAGCACCCAGCCTTCCTGAAAAACCTCCCTGCGCTACCGTATATGCTATGTGGTTATGCTGCTGGGAGGGGAAAATAACACACCAGCAAGATACTGTGTAACAAAAAATGCCAAGTATGTTTTTGTCTCAAAAACTTAAAAACCTGCTGCTGCACTGAGAAACATTTTGTACGGCCTCTGGTGATGCCTTACCGACCATTGGTGGCTGACGATCCTGGCCTGCTCAGCGCTGCACCAGAGCATGAGATAAGGCATTTTTACCCGTTATTTCTTAGAATATAAGTTCACAATTACAAATTTCTGAGAGCATATTTTCTCACTTCATGCACACACTAGAAAATTTCTCAAGTAAAAATCTATTAACACGTTTCCAATATGTGAAAAGCTTCATTCTCCCTCAGAAAACATGCATTTCATGACAGCTATGGTGCTGCTTTCTGTTCTTGCTTCATGATGGTCTCCAAATCACACTTGATGGTTGCCTGTACTGGGATTTTTGAACATTGACTTAAAGGTAGAAACAGAATTTCTATTTCTTGTTAGATTTCCTTTAACTAAAATCTTAGGTAAAGTCTTATTTCCCACTATAATATTTTGAAAGTTTTCTTGCATTTTATATTTTCACTACTTACCCATTGCCACTTTTGGAAAATTGAAAAATCCTCTGACAAAACAAGAAGAAAATATTGTCCTGGTTTCAGCTGGGACAGTTAACTTTCTTCACAGTAGCTAGTAAGAGGCTGTGCTTTGGACTTATGCTGAGAAAAAAGCTGATAACATACTGATGTTTAGAGTTGCTGCCAGGACAGTCGAGGACTTTTCAGTGTCTCTGCTGTGACAGTGTCTGCAGGTGCAGACATAGCCCAGAATTACTAGCCTAGGATTCAATCTCATGTTTAGGACTGAGAGCCAAATTGGCCAACGGTATATTCCCTAACATGCACATCATGCCCAGTATGTAGATAAGGCTCTGTCTGGAAGTGCTCTCTCTCTCTCCAGATCATCTTTCTCTGGGTTGCCCCTCTCTAGGGGTAGTCTCACTCTCTTGGTTAGCTCTCAGTCTCTCAGACACCTGGGCTCTTCTCTTTTCCCAGATGGCGGTTTTGGGACTCTCCCTGCTCCAGGATCATTAGCCAGGAATAGGCACTGTCTATCACTCGTTTGTATATTTGTATATATTGCTATTATTATAATCATTATTATTATCATTATTACTTTTAATTTTATTGTAGTTGAGTTATTAAATTGTTCTTAACTCAAGCCATGAGTCTCTTTTACCTTTACCCCTTTAATTCTCTCCCCATCCCTGGGAGGAGGGAGGGTGAGCGAATAGCTGCGTGGTAGGTACTGCTGCTAGCTGGGTCAAACCATGACAACTATAAAGTCAGTAGCCCAAGTTTTGTCACGTACTGCGTTGCATTCACAGAAGGCAGTGTCATGTAAAAGCAATAGTGAGCAGAGGCAGAAAATGGCTGAGTATAAAGCTGCCTTAACTCCACATGGCCATCATTTCTTCATTTAAAAAAACAGCTAAAGATGATGTGGAAGGAGTATACTGCCCACCAAAATGGCAGTTGTTCAACAATGTTAGTCAACAGCAATTTAGTATTCATTCAGATGCAAAGTACCCATACAATGTGCAACGGCCCTCTGTGTATAACTGAGCCTTGTTCTATGTAGGAGAGAAATCTCAGTGTCATTAGAGCATTAACCTTACTTTTGTATTAAAAATATCTTAATTTCAGTATTCTAATTGTAATAGTTAGCTATAGAAATCTGACTGCAAGCACCTAATCAAGAGAATGCACGGGGAACTTGTAACATGCTATTTTTCTTAACTGATTAGAAACTAAAACTAAAGATTTTTTTTTTAGCCTGTTTAGATATTTCAAGGATTTACCTGTCCTTTCCTCCTTCTCTCTCACCTCATCCATTTTTTTTGTATTTAATGTCATAACTATTTGTAGAATATATTCTACATATATTTTTTAATCCATGCCTATCTGAGGGGAGGAGACACCATGATTTTGTCTACAGAGATCCCTATTATCAAATCTCCTTATCCATCATAATTATTTAAATGTGAGTTTCTGATATGCATGCAAGTATTTTCAGTATCTACAGAAAATAAGCAAATCAGTGATATAAAAGACAATGTCTGGGGGTTCATTAATTATTAAATAAATAAACTTTAAATAAAATTTGATGAGATAGAAAGTCATAGTAATATCACATATAGGACTGTAATTCTACAATCTCAGTAGGATAGGGATGTTCAACAATAATACCTGCTCAAGGTGAGTAAGGTTGAAGATTCAGACAGAGCAAAGGAATTGCAAAAAATGAAAAGCAAAAATTCCAGTCAAATAAACACCTTTTTATAGCAGGCACCTATTAATTTGCTTTAAATACTTATCTCCGTATCAGAAAAAAATAACTCAGGTGGCAGCTTAAGCTGTTTATAGTTTGTGCCTACTATCATATGATTTTCTAGCTCCACTTTAGAGAACTTTGCTTTTAAAATTTCCCATACAACTTATCATCAATAACATGCATTTTAGAAACTGAAGACAAAGAAGTGCCCTCTTTCCTCTTGAAAAGAAAAAAAAAACAATAAAAGGGAAGAAAAAGAAGAATGGAAAAAAAAAAAAAACATTATTTTTATAAAAGCTGAAGTACCTCTTCAGGATGATGGCTTTAATTACTGTATGCATGAGATTATCTCAACTGACTTTTGAGGTTTATGTAAAATTCAGTGTGTAAGGGATTCAGTATTTTTCTCTGTTGTGATTAATTCTCAGATAATACAGCATTATAGAGAGTCTATTATGTCTTAGCATATTGAATTCTCATCTTCTTCATGAGGTTTCTCCTAAAGGCCATATTTGCACCAAGTTCACTGCTTCCTGCATTACCAGCCCACTCCCTGGGAAACTGAGACTATGAGTATTTTTTTTCTGTCTGGATAGATTTGTTTGAGGAGGCACTCTAATCATTCTAATGCTTCAATATAAGGAAAATACCTTGAGAGAGTGAGGCATCTATATAGAATTAGGTATACCCTATTCTTAGCAAGTAATTTTGTTGAAGATCCTCATCTAGAGTCTCATAATAGGCATTAGAGAGAGTCAGATATTTCCAGATAGTCATTTATCCCATCTTAAGACAGCTGTCTAAAATCAGTGGGAGGGAACGGTCTCTGGAGGTGCTTCATTCTTCCCTTTGATTTAAAAGTCTGGAGAGCTAGGTTAGGCTTGATAACAAATTTTTAGACAGATAAAAATCAGGTCAGATAACCTGTCCTGGTTATCTCTCTTTATGTCATTCTAGATCTACTCATCTTGGCCAAGGAACAAAAAAGCCTGTCAGCCCTCAGCTCCCTGACTAAGGTCAGGACCCCCTTACAATCGCTTTTGCAAGCTCACAAGGATGAGTGTTCTTATGGAAATCAGTAGATGTCATTAAAAAAATGCAGAGTTGATGTACAATTATTGGTCCTAATCTAAATGTTACATGTAATAATGAGTTACCTACCAAAAATACAGGAGTCACTTCTGGCCTCGCTCTAAATAAAGTACGTAATTTTGCAAACACTGAGGACTAAGTAGTTCTTTCCCAGCACTGCAGCTGTAAACAACCACAAATGTAACTAATTCAGGAGAAGCTGGAAATATGAGCTGTGTTGGCACGGAACTGAGCGCTATGCCAATCATGGGTTGCATATCCCATAGGATATAGCATGGCAACCCAGGTAAGGATATTGTGACACAGATTAGGTTCACTGTCATTTCCCCATCGGTTCAGAGCTGGACCACAATCCAAGCAATATTTAATATTTTTTTTTCTCAGTTGTATCTCCTAAGATTTGTTTCCCTACTGCAGACTTATCAGGAGACATAAGGAGATTAAAATTTTACCCCTCGCTAGTACTGATCAGGACAGTGGCCATGCAAAGCTGTGATAGTTGAATAGCCGTGCAACTCCCAGTCAAATGGATGTTGACAGAGTGTTATGGTTTTGACCCAGCTAACAGCAAAACACCACAACTGCTTACTCACCCTCCCCCCCTCCCCTCAGGATGTGGAAGAGATTTAAAGGGGTAAAGGGAAAAACGACTTATGGGTTGAGATAAGAACCATTTAATAACTCAACTACAATAAAATTGAAAATAATAATTATAAAAATAATAGTAATATATACAAATGTACAAACTAGTGATACACAGTGATACTGCTCACCACCCAATGACCAAGGCTCAGCCTGTTCCTGGCTAACGATCCTGGAGCAGAGAGAGTCCCGAAATCACAGTCTGGGAAAAGAGAAGAGGCCAGGTATCTGAGAGACCGAGAGCTGACCAAGAGAGCAAGACCACCCCGAGAGAGAGAGAGAGAGAAAGACAACCTGGAGAGAGAGAGAGTGCACTTCTGGACAGAGCCTCATCTATGTTCTGAGCATGATATATATGATATAGAATATACCATTGTCCAATTTGTGTCTCAGTCCTAAACCTGAGTCAAATCCTAGGCTAGTAATTCTGGGCTATGCTCCCCTCTAGGTTTTCCCGCACCTGTGGACACGGGCACAGCAGAGAAGCTGAAAAGTCCTTGACTGTCCTGTCAGCAACTCTAAACATCAGTATGTTATCTGCCTTCTTATCAGCACAAATCCAAAACACAGCATCTTACTAGCTACTGTGAAGAAAGTTAACTCTTTCCCAGCCAAAACCAGGACACAGAAAATTTCTAACAAGGACAACACAGAATTTTCTTCTCAGGGATGTGCCCTGGTCTGGGTACACACTGCAAAAGCTTCACCGCAAAATTAAACCTTTGAACAGACCAGCAAAACTGAGTCTGGAAACTTCACAAGACAGTCTCTTTCACATTTTCTCTCCTTTCAGCTGCTCATAGAGGTCACAGCATCTGCACAAAGCAAAAAACCCTTCTCAAGATATTTCGGGAACCTACTCTCTCAGAAGACAGAGAAGGACACAAAATTTGAAAAAAAAAAAAAAAGATAAAATAATTTAAATTATCGTCCTTTAATAAAAAAGTTATTTATTCAGGCTGAGGTAAATCATGAGGAGCCAGGAGGTCTCATTATACTGGCCAGCGAAGAGACTAATAGGTAAGAGCTTAGACCAGGGAGGGAAGCACCCATTTGTGTTTAAAAAAGAAAGTGGGGTGGTGGTATCCCTGTATATGCAGGAATACAGAAAGGCACAAGAACTTCTGCCCATTTTGAGCCTGAATTCAGTTTTTGACTATCCAGTAGCATTTCCTTTCCTCTCACCTCAACAGAGTGCATGTCAGCTACAGACTAGATAAAGATTCAGATCTGTCTTCCATCCTCGACTCTGCCATCGACTCTGTGCATCCCCCTTAATTCATTATCATCTCAGTTTTTCCCCTGTAACACAAGAACAATAAATAGTTATTTATAGAAAGCATTCAGATCCATACATTGGAGATAATATTGTCTATGTGCAAAACATTAATTGCTACCTCTTTTCTTAACTATGTATTTACTTAAACTAGTGAGACTGCCATAACAGCTTCTCAAGAAAGCAATTTAGCACATTGGTTTCCACTTGTATGGATTTGAGGGTTTTGCTTTTGTTTTAGGTTTTGTTTTGTTTAGGTTCATGTCTTCCAGCCTTGTGGCAAACTTTACAAAGACATAAAATTCTTTATTCTTCATAAAATTTGCCACAAGGCTTTAAGACATTCTGTTACACAAACTTCTATTTTTAAATGTTAGAAAACATAAATGCTCCAATTGTCAAAACAGCTTTTCAGAATAAATTATGTATGTAAAAAAATTTTTTTTGAAAACCTAGTGATATCTTTTTGGGCAGTACCTCTTTTTAAAGTACAAAGGGATTTGTTGTGTGCATAGATCATCAGCTCTCTGCTAACAGGCATATTGTCTTATGAGCACACTTTAAGAAAAGTTAAAGGAACAAATGTACTGTAGGTTGAATGGCAGTTCAAAGGCTTCAAAGTCTCTCTGGAGTCTTTTCCTCTAAAAAAATGACATTAAATATGACTCATCAATCAGTGGTTTATGTAACCTGATAGCATTTCACTTTCACTATCCATCAAGTCCACGGGTTTTTTGGTGTGTGATAATATGCTTTGTGTGCAGAGATATCACCAGGCTACATAGTCATTGCTAGAAAACAGTTAAAGGTGATAGTCCTGACCTTTCTAGGTACACTTTACATAAGGACCTCTTCTAAGACAGCTCAGTGGTAAAAGGTGTGAAACATCCAAGTGGAAGCTCCAGGAATATGGGCAAACTTTTGGGAATCAGGCACATAGCTATGCATCTACCTGTGAGCATGGCTTTCTGGCTACAAACACCTCATTTTTAAAACATGGGAAATTTTCATAGGATCCCTCAAAACAGGCATTCTTGCTCAGAAAGGTTTAAGTTGCATGAAAAACGACTGACTTCAAATAACAGTGTAGATTTAAGACTTTCTAATAAAAAAATACCTTACCTCTATGGTGACAATTTTTATAGTTCTTTTAACAGTTGCTTATTCAACTGCTATAGACTATTATGAGTATTATAATAGGCAACAGAATGATACCTAGAGCAGTGGGCTGTAATGATCTGTAACACCATGGAGAAGATTATGACTGTTTATTACAACTGCTTATAAAATAATTTAAGAATGTGTTAACTCTTCATTGGCATGAAATTATACTAAATGTTATGTTGATGTGAAATTATATATGACATGGCCAACATCCCTCATTTTTTAACACACCACCAATAAGTATGAACAGTGTGGCAATGTGATAGTTCTCTAAAATGAAACTAACCATTTACACCCCATGGGAATGCATGAGGAAGGGGTTCAGGGCCTCTGTGAAGAGTAACAAAATCAGTCACTAGAATCATAGTCACTGGACAGATGTCTACTCCTCCAGCTGGCAATGTGTAGGAATCCTGTAAATTAAGAAAGAAAAAAAAATAAAACCCACAGATCACCAATCTAGACAATAGTTTATGAAAAAGAAAAGACTCTGAGCCCAAAAGCAGAGCTTAAGATACCCATTCTAAATAAATACTTAGTACATACTCAACACCCACGGATTTTAAAGACACTTCTCCTGATTTATGTGCTTCTCTGCTGCTTTGCACAATATTCTTTTCTGAATCAAACACTACAATAAGATGACTTTTCAGCTTTGTCCTATTGAAACCATAGCATTCATTGGCACAATATGTGTTAATATGAAGTTTTAATATGTTAATGACTGAAAGTTTTCAGAGGCTCAGGATTTTTTGCCTTGCAATAATACAGCTCCTTCAATTTTCCACTGGGTATTTGGTTCAATAACAGTTTATTGCAGAAAACATCACCTTTTGAATCAGCCATGTTGCTGTGGTTTTAAAGCCAAGCTAAGGCCACCTGGCAATAAACCACCACACAGCCTCTCACTCTCTCTTCCCCTCCGGTAGGATGGGAAGAAGAATTGGAAGAACAACAGGTAAAAACCTTGTGGGCTGAGGCAAAGACAGGGACGGTTCACTCACCACTTATGGTCACAGGTCAGAAACAGACTTGACTTGGGGAAAAACAGAAAAACAATTTAATTTCTTAACAATCAAAAACTGAGCAAGATAATAAGAAAAAGAACTACACCTTAAAAAGGTACCTCTCCCCCACCCCTCCCTTCTTCATGGGCTCAAAGGCTTTGCTCCTGATTTCTCTACCTTCTATCCCCCAGCAGCGTAGGGGGCAGGGAATGGGGGTTGCAGTCAGTCCATCAAGTGCTTTCTCTGTCACTCCTTCCTCCTCAGGGGAGGGCTCCTCACAGTCTTCCCTGCTCCAGCGTGGGGTCCCTCTCACGAGAGAGTCCTTCACAAAATGCTCCAACATGAGTCCTTCCCACAGGCCGCAGTTCTCCACTAACTGCTCTGGTGTGGGGCTCTTCCATGGAGTCACAGTCTACTTAAGGCACAGCCATCTCCTCCAGCGTGGTGTCCTCCACAGGCTGCAGGGGAATCTCTGCTCTGGTACCTCCTCCCTCTCATTTCTCTTTGCTGACCTTCGTGTTGGCATAATTGTCTCTCTCACACCCCGCTCCTCTCTCTGCTGCAGGTTCTTTCGCTGGCTCCTGAGCCACTCCCAGCTCTCGGGCAGGGGTGTGCTGGGTTGACTGGGCCACGGCCAAGGCTGGGCAGGCAGCAGCTGGATGGACCGGTTGGGTCGCCCTACGTGGGGCTGCACTTCTGCTCCATGCACTGTGCCCCCACTTCAGTATGTCATTTGCAGAGGCACAGGTGGGCTCGGCCTTGGCCAGGGGAAGGACTGGCTTGGATCTGGGGAAACTTCCAGCAGCTTCTCACAGGGACCATGTCTGTTGTCATGTCCTCCCCATCCTCCACTACCAAAACCTTGGAGCCAGGGGAACTTCCAGTAGTTACTTACAGGAGCCATCACTGTAGCTACCAAAAAAAAAAAACCCACCACACAAAACCAGAACACATCACTTGTAGCTGCTGAAGTATTTGTGAGAGCTCACAATTATATACTGACTTTCCCATACCATTCACGTTTTCTGTTATGAGGGACGATCTCAGACAGAAGCAGAGTGGTTGCTAAACAGATGGAAACAGCAATATTTGGTGTAAAGACATTAGCATAACAGAGCAAAAATCCACTAAATTTTTCCAAATATATATGCTGAACTCCTAATGCATTTTCAATGACTTCTTACAGTAGAGAGACAACTTCATCTACTGATTCACGTTCTCTGTTTATCAAAATCTTTCCTCATCTCCAAGTAGAATGAAAAGGTCAAGCCTTGCACTCACACATAAAATAACCCAAGCATATGGTAAATGCAGCCCTCTTGCAGTTGTCTCTGAAGAAGCGCTACCTTGTTTTGCAGCCACATGTGCCGACATACCATAAATAAACTAATCTATGTTTCATGGTATTGTCAACGTAAGTCCTCCTACGTAAGCTGGTACACTGCATTTGCCCTTAGTAAAAAATTATTATTAACATGACTGATTCTCAGTTCAGCACAATTCTCCTTTTTAAACAGCAGAGAAAATGCCACTATTAATAGCAGAGCTGTCAAGACAGCATCATCTGAAAGACTCAGAGTGTTTCAAGACAAAGACAGATTGTCATTCTCTTGCTGCAGTTTGCAGAGGGAAATAAAAAATCTGATTATTGAAAGTAAGATAGTTTAAGAGAAAACTTAGTTAAAACTTATGCACTGGATCGGGTAGGAAGGGCTGACATGATTCAATGTAGATTTATTTTGGAAACCAGCAGTTTCTCTTACTGGTGAATGGTTCCATTTGCTCTGTACCTACTAGCGATTCACCTCCAGTGAAATAAGTCTGGGGAGCATGGAGGGTGGTTCCTGGTCTCACTGTGTCTTCTGCAGATGTCTGTGCTTTTTATAAGATGCTGGGGTAGAGAAGAAGGGGTGGAGAGTTCTCACAGTTACACTTAGTAAATCAGAAACAGCACTTCTTCACATACCTAATTCCTTAATCTATCCTTTTTCCTTACAGGAGCATTCAGGGAGACCTCATTCTGCACATTCAGTAGCAATATGGTCACTCTGGACTATTCTGTAAGGAGAGACCCATGCAGTGAGCCAGGATGTGAATTTACAATACATTGTCTCTGCAAGGAGGTACTTCAAATAAGCACCATAGCCCTTCTTTTAGAAAAATTATTTGTTCTGCTTTGAAGTATGCCAGTCTACACATTATAGGACTCCATATACTGTTGTAGTAGTGGTATGCATACATTACAGTAATATATTTGAAAGCTGAATACCTCTTTATATATAAATTCTTAGAGACAGCGACTTCAGAGAATTACCATAGCAGGAAGCAATGGGTGGCTTACGTTACCAGAAAGGAAGAATAGCAGAGCTCTTGTAAGTGAGACTGATAACCAAAGGAGAGTTCTGGTTCTGCTTATACTTCTGGAAGCAGGTTGCAGAAGAGACAGAGGAAAATAATATCAAGAATTTAAACCTTCTGTTGTATTCAAAGGTAAATTGTTGGACACAAGCCAATAGAAGCCATGCAACTAGAATGCTATAGACTGTAAGTAGGAATGGCACTAGGAACTCGTCAATCACTGTGCTGTCAGTTCTTACTTTTCTGATCTAAACACAGGATTTATTCTTCTTGCTTGGGAGATTCTTAGCTATAGGAACTGATTCAGCACAAACTCTACTGAGCACATTCTCAGAGCAATCATTAGCAATAACCCTTTGAGGCTACATCATTGTTCTGTCAATGATGTGACCTGAGTAGCATAATGCATCATAAAAGCTGTATTTAAGATCCTGTTAACTATCCAAATGACTTCTTTCCATTTGCTAGTCAATTCCATGGATGGCCACCCTTCATTTCTGAATCACCTGTTTTTTCCACTGGGGAAGAAATAATTAACTTTGCTCCTATTACCTCTCCTGCTGCTTCTTCCACATTTCTTCTACAGGTTTAACATCAGTTTGGGTATCAACAAGAAGAGCTCTTTGAATTTTTATCAGTGCTGAAATGGCCCACACCAAATAGTAACAAAAAAGTTGTGCTATCAAAAGCATATTTGATAAAACAATATTTGAACAAAGCAGATACACATGGCTTAAGTGCTACCAGTAGCAAATTCCAAACATTGTAGTATTCATCAACATAGCACCAAGCAAGAAATACTAGGAAGAGAGTATTATAGCCAAACTTTTCAGATTTTGGCATCCAAATGTAAAAATTTAGGTAACAATTCAGGTTACTAACCATAGGTGTCTAGTGTAATTTTAGACACCCTGTGATGTTCTACCTAATCTGTAGTTGCTACAACAGTGTCCTACTAGCCAGGTTCATGAATGTCAGTCCTGGATATCCTATGACATCTAAAATAATAACAGAAAACTATGTTTAGGCAACTGATTTACTCCTCTAATTTCAGATTTGGCTATTTGAACACAAGGCACTTAAACCTTTTCAGAGGTGCTGACGCTAGCAATGAAACCTTTTTTTTTTTTACATTCTACTTTTGTTTTGAAGCTTGATTCAGACTTACTTAAAAGGAATCAAAGGCTAATAAAATTGTTATAAAAATGAAACCATTTTGTCAGATCTCATGAAACGTGCTCAACTCATATAACAGCTACAAGCAGCGACACATGCATCATTCTGTTTCATTACCTGCAATATTTACACTAATGGATATTAATGCTGCTATTTTATGATTTCTGGTTTATTAAAAAAAAATTGAAATAAGCTCATTTCAGGTTAATGCCTAAAGCTTTTCCTTTTCTGTTTTGATACAGCAGGAAAACTAAGCCATGAGTTATTCACACTCTTATAGATCCTGGTAACTGAGCAACAATGTAATTTACTGGAGACATTTACCTTACACAGCAGAACAGCATCTGGTAAAGTGCATGCAACAGGTAACGTGGCTTTTTGTCACTCCCACAAATGGGGAAGAGACATCCATTACCAAAAGTCTTAACGTGCGCTATTAACATTATTAAGTAAATATGGAACTCAGAAACTGAAAAGCAGCCATTAAAAGTGAGGTGACACCTGCAGGTGTCAAGAATAGCCTAAGAAAAAGGTAAAGATGAGAAAGAGAGGGAGACAACCTTCAATATTAGGAACTGAGCACATAAAAGAGTTAAAGCACCCCTGATAGAATTCACTTCACATACATTTATACTTAAAGCATTTGTTGACTTCATTCAGGACTTCATTGAAGCAGTTATGAATTAATTCATGTTCTGTGGGAATATGGAAGATACACATGATAACTTCTTATCACAGAAAACTTTGCCTGAGCTTTTGTGCCAGCATCTTAATCTCCATAAATGATTGAAAGACCTGTTTTCCAAAGGCCTTGGGGCACTTAAGGGTGACTAATGAGACAGAAAAAAAAGAAAAAAAAAGTAATTTGCCTAATTCACACTGCAATCAGGAGAAAATTGTTCTAATCTGTAATTTTGTAAATCTGCAGTCAGGTAATTTATTAACACTGGATTTAGTCTATTAAAAGCTGCATATTTTTTGCTGAACCATAATCTGTGCACGTTACAGAAAAAAACTTGCACAGAGAGCCTTTATTCTGGCATTTTCTAGCTTTTTAATGCTAGTCTTTACCTTCTTAAGAATATTAATTGACACAATTTTCATGCATGGCATAAAGAATCTACCAGTGTTAGTAAAACATAAGATTTTACATTAGTAATGACTGAATTTTCATTCATATTTATACATTACTGAGAAATGTACATTATTTCTACCTTGTTACGCTGAAAGATCACCCTATCTGTCAATTTAAATGATTTTCACTCTTTTCTCATTCCTCATATGGCTTTTATCCCATCAAACACTTTTACTGTTTTGACCATTATATACCTCCACAACAAACCTCCACAACTTTAACTATTCTATGTTTTCTAAGATCTCTGTTTTCTTATATTTCAATTACTGGTGATCTGGTGTTTCATTTACTCTGGCTTTCTTTATAACTTTTGTTACCTTATTTAGCCCTTGAGAACACCCACAGGGAATATTACCTCAGCATCTTATCAGAACTGTAAAATTGAGGCTACAGTTCTGATGTGCAATATGCTATTACAGTATCTTCATGAGGGCATCCTGCATATACCAGGTTAATATTTACTGATGTGCTAATGTAATAATGACCTCTCTGCCTCTGCTCCTCTCTGGGGTACTTTCTATCTATAGGGATGGGAATTAACGACAGTCTCTCTGTGCTGCCTGATGTCAGAGCTGAGAAAGGTGTGAAGGGTATATAAGAGCTGTATTACTTGTCAGCAAGGAAGGGGGGGAAGGGATACTCCAGAGATAGATGCAAGTGTGGAATTGTTGCATGTACCTTTCTTGCTAACACAGGAGTGCTTCTTCAGTTAGCTCTCTCACCACTAAAAGGTAAACAATTTCCCTTTTTTTATTACTTAAGATGCCATGCAAGAGATGTGTTTTCAGGAAAGTACAATATTTCTCACTATTAATCACAGCATTTTTCAGGAAAAGACTAAAATAACTTCAAGGCAAATTATACCTGGGACCAGAATTTGAGATTGAGACATGTCAGGAAATGCAAACCAGAGATATGGGAAGAGATTGAAACTGCTAGATGGAAATTGAACATTTACTGTTGAGAGCTATCTGTCTGAAACTGCGTTGTGTCACTAAACTTAGGGGGATTCTTTTTTTTACTCTAGCGTGGGAAAAAGACTAGCTGCAGTTAATTTAGGAAAGAATGGGCATCAGTAATAGGATATGCTGAAAAATATTTGGGTTTGCTTTCAGTTTGGAATCATTATTCTTTTCAGAAAGTTTGGAAGGCAAAATGTGCAGCCTGAAGCTGTCAGTTTTCTTCATTGCACTTTCTGTCACTCTGAGCTGTTTGGAAGCTACACCTATTGAGAAGTGAGTAATAAATAGCCATATTTATTTATTTTTAGGGGAAAACATGTTCAGTTTATTGCATGAATTGCTTTTGCTTTCATGTCTCAGATAATATGAGCAAAAATAGAGCTATTAAATTTCAAAAGGTATTTTATTGTTTAAAGATTACTATCTGTGGCTGATGATCCATCTGATGCTACTTCCAGAAGACAAGGATGGATGTTGCCAGTAATGTCACGGAATACACTCTCAGAACTTAGTGAAGAAATGCCAGAACAACCAGCAGCAAAGATAAAAAGGTATTGATTTTCCTTGTTTCTTCTAGGCATATCAGTTAGGTTTAAATTATAAAGTAAATTTTGTGCCAGTGATATTCTATTACTTGAGACACGTTGTGTCTGCTGTTTTTTCCCTTCTTGCAAACAGAGCCTTTCTGTAAGCATAAAGATCAAAGAATTCAGGGTAGAAAGTGAAATGCAGAGACAAAAGTTGCAGATAATTTAACGACTTTATAATTACAATTCTTTCGTAAGTGAGAAAGGCTACAAATACTACATTACTTGGAGAAGAAAGGTGTATTTTGAAAGGGCTTTCTTATTTAAATTTGTCACATTTCCAAGTCTGAAGGGGAAAAAAAAGAAAATATACCCTTCTTAATAACACTAATGCTCTTATAGAATGGAATTATTTTATAACATAACTATTTGCTTTGAGTAAGTAATATTCATTACAGAGTTAAAATCAATTTAATCGTGGGAAGCAGGAAAAGAAGCAATTGGCTCTGACAGAATTTAACTAGTCTGAAAGGCATTCATGTTTATAAATCCATAAATCCAATTTCAGGTGCATAAATAAAATAACATTTAAAAAATTATTTGCAATTTGTTTTAAAAGGTAAGCACTGAAATATTCTAACTATTCATCAGGCTTTTGAGTTAATTTCTTT
>VZTO01004021.1:1100-6100 GCA_013400615.1 Syrrhaptes paradoxus
AAAAAAACATCTCAAAGCACCGTCTCGAAACGTGTCCGGGGTCTTTTCCTGAGCCCTATTCCCCCATCACCCCCAGTGAGCCCCACGGACGTGCGTGGATGCGGAATGTAGGTGTGGATGCGGGATGCAAAGATGGGGTTAGCATCCCGTCTCGCCCCAACTTGTTGGGAAAACTTTGGGACCTCCATCTCCCAAAATCGGGAGCCACTCCGGGATGCGGCTCCAGCCCCCCGCGGAGGGGGAGAGGGATCGGGAGGGTGGCTCCCGGTCCCTCTCCCCTTTCGCGGGGGGCAGCCACTGATTGGGGTCCTGCTCCGCTCCGGCACCACCTCCCAAAAGCATCTGGGAGCGTTTTACCCCTCTCCAGAAAAAAAAAAAAAAAAAAAAAGTAAATTTTTAATGTTTGCCCTTCCCCTCCCTCCTCATCCCCATCCCACGCTAGCGCGACGCTTCGTGGCACCGTGGGGGCGGGTGGTTTTTTTTTCCCCACCCACCCTCTCCCCACTCAGATATCTCCTTGTAATCTGAGTTTTTCGGGGTTTCGAGGCACTGTGCTACGTTTAACTCGTTTTTCCCGGAGCGTGGTGTCCCCCTCCCCACGGTACGGGGCGGGGGCTGTGTCCCGCGTGGGTCTGGGTGTGCATGGGCGGCTGCTTAGGAATGGGCTCTCCTGCGACGCTGTTTGTGGGGGGGGGGAACTTCTCGCTTTGTCTTAAAACCTCTTTATTTTGCAGCTATAATAGACACACATTGTACATAGTAGTATAAACTTAAAAAAAAAAACAGGAAAGAATCCAACTATAAAATAAAAACTGTAATTTTAAATTCTGTGAATAATCATCAGCTGCTTAGGAGCCAGGATGAAATGACATTGCCTTTTAGCAAGAAAGCAAAGGATTTTTTTTCTTCTTTTTCTCTACAGTTTATAAAACATGTGCATTTTACAACTGCAGTATCAAATATTTATAATCGGATGAAATATGAATGTTTCTATTTACGACTGTGCTCTCAACATTGTGAACGTTCTCGCTGCATTTTGTGTGTTTCAATTCTCGAGGACTGCTTTAAATAATAATAATAATAAAAATAAAAAACCAACCCACTTTATTACCAAATACAAACCGTGTCACTCAGACGTTGCAATGGAGCAGTGCTATTCGGGACTTCGGGACTATACATACTATATGTTTATATAGTCTTTAGATTGCATTTCTGAGCGTTGGAGCTCGAGTTAGAGGCATTTCGTAGTTGGTTGGGGTTTTTTTTTGGGGGGGGGGAGTAAATTCCATGGCGATTTGTGAGAGAGGTGATTTACAGGCAGGCGTTTCATCAGCCTTTTGACTTCATGAAGAAACTTTGCGGGATTCATTTCTAGCCGCGGCCGAGCCCGGCTCTCAGGCACCCCTCGTGCTAAAAAGGATCTGGAAACGGAAAATAAAATCTCCTTAATCTCACGTACTGTCAACAGGTTTCACCTTTTCATGACTTTAAATACCCGGTGGCGTGATGCTCTGGCAGGCTGCGTTTGGGAAATCTCTGCTAGATAAACATGGAAACCTGGAGCTTGGGAAGAGAGGTGATGGGAATATTGCCGATGCCACGCTATGAAACCAAGCACTTTCTAAAATACTTGGCAAGCCCGGGAATGACAGTATTATGATTTTAGGATGGGCTGGACAAAAATAAAACGAACACCCGCTTTGCTGCAACAAAAGGCATAAGAACTCCAAAATAGTTCGGCCCATTTTCTGCAGGCAGGACAGGGAGCAAGGGGCAGAGCCCCGGCTCCTGCTGCAGCAGAGGCACTGACAGATAAAACCAAAGAGGGGTTTTACATTTTATTTTATTTTATTTTCTAAAGTTGCTGCTTTGGGATATATTCTGCAAGGAGCAATATTCTCCCGGAGCAGAGATGCCGTTGGGATGGTGGGTGCACCGAGGGGTTCACCTGCTCGAAGAAGTTGGGGCCGGCGACGGGGGGGCTACCGCGCCCATTCCCTAAACCAGGCTGTATTTCTGTTTTGTGTGCCTTCGAGGAAATTTTTTTGTTGTTGTTGGTCACTTCCACTGGAGGAGGCAGGTGATTTATGATCCCGAGGGAGAAAATTGGTGGCGGTGGACATTAAAGGGGAGTTTTAAATCTGGACTGAAAAATAGCTCCAGCTGTCCAGTGGGGCAAACGGTACCGTGGGTGTGTTACACACCTGAGGAGCACTCTCACGGCATTTTTTTTTTTTTTTAAGAAGTCACTAAGCCTGCACGGAGGGAAATTTTGGCTTCGATCCTAAGTGCGCAGTGGGGCAAAGTTTCCACCTGTCCTCCCCCAGCCTGTGAAAAGCGCTGGGAACTGCAAACAGATGTGTGACACCAGCAGGAATATGTATTTAGTTTTAGGTTGGTTTTGTTTGGTTTTGTTTTTTAAAAAGTAGGGAAACTTCTCTGCGTTAGTTCGGTCTGTGGAGCAAGGACAGAAAATATCAATCTGCTGCCTGGATTTTACGCAGACCAGAACACAAAATATTTGCAATTGGTAAGTGGTGCCTTCAGCTGGGAGCAGCGAATGGCTCACACGGGCTGCACTCCTCACCTGTCTCTGATATTTTTTGGGGACAGCTTTCCTGGGCAGAGGCACAGGTTCAGAGCACCGGCTCTGCTGCCCCTTTCTCCATCTTTTGAGCCGCTGCCGCCGGTCCCCGTGCACTGCCCCGCCAGTGCTCCCACGTTCGGGCAGCGGCTCCCCGCTGGCTCGGGGAAGGACAGCACAACTAAATTAGCCCTCGTTAATTTAAAATGTAACATTAATTTAACAGAAAGAGCTGCCGCACAAGCGCCTTTTGCCATTTTAGCAAAGCAACAGCACTTTGCAGGAGGAGTCTTTTTTTTGGAAAATACAAAACCTCAGCCTCAAAACACACAAGCCCCGAAGCCAAGTCCAAGACTCCCCCCAAAAAACTCGGCTGGGTCGGGGCAGGGGCAGGCAGGGGCAGAGGCAGAGACAACCCTGGAGTGACCCACCGCCTGGCAGCATTTTTTTCCTGGCAGACAGCTCTCTGCTAGGCGGGCAGTCTCCTTCCCCTCCAGCCAAAGCAGTAGAGTCCCATAAAACAAATAAAAATAACCAACCCAGGGAAGTATTTAAGGGCCGAGTAAAAATACATCTGCACTTCCCCAGCGCCAACCAGCCCCTCCGTGTAATTAATTAGGTGTATTTTTTCCGTAACTCTGGTCAATAAGCATCTGAGCACTAAGGTTTAGTGAAGGTGTTCCTCCGCTTTGCCGCCTGTTAATGCAGAATATCACACATGCGATATACAAACCCATACCCAGGCACTATATATGCAAATGCCAGCGCCATTTATTGTGCAATGCATATCAGAGTTCGAGGGGGAAACTATTTAGCTAGCTCGGGTTTGTAGAAAAAAAAAAAGTAATTCTGTATCCCGCTGATTTAATATCCCACCTCCGCATTCAGTCCCCGCCCATGCAGCTATCAAAAGTACCCCTGGGATGTTTGGATATCATCTCCAAACTAACATCTGTGATTATGAAACGCTCAGAAGGGGAAGGTTAATAACAATTTGTTTCAAAGGGCCACGAGTCAATTTTACAAACAAATTCGCCTTGCCTTAAAAAACAAACAAAGTCGGAGCCGGCAGCCGCGGGCGGGGGCAGTGACTGGGTGCCTGGGGCAGGATTTGTGCCCCGGGGATGGAGCCGGAGCAGCCCGGGATGAGCCCAGGAGCAGCAGCCGGGGATGGCAGGGGCGAGGGGAAGATTTTTTTACTGTGACAGCCCCGGGGATGCTCCGTGGCACCCATGGCTCCCTCTACAGAAACGCACCCAGACACGTTTGGGGAGCTGAAGGAAGCCCCGGTTTTCTTTGCAGGAAGTCGGGACGGTCCCTGGCAGAGGAGCTGGACTTTCCAGCGCTGGAGAGGGAGCAGGTTTGGGCTTTGCAGGGCTGGGGAGGGGGCAGGTTTGGGCTTTGCAGGGCTCATGGATCGGGACTAGTCCTGCAGCTAAAACCAACACTGCCCCGTCTTCAGTCTGCACTGTCACATATTTGGGACCCCTGTCAAACTCAGACAAGGCTGCCGGCCAAAGCCCAGCCCCAGTTTTGGGAATAACGGGCCGGAATGAACCCAGGCAGGAGGAGACGCCGGAGCCGGCAGCTCCATCGACACCTACGCCCGGAGCCCCCCCGCAGTTCCCTGGCGCTGCCCCCCCACCTGCCCACATTTATCACCCGCATTTCCTCTCGCCCCACCATCTCCTCGACCTGGAAAGAAATTTAAATTTGGCGTTTGACACATTTTAACGTCTTAACAAAAAAAAAAAAAAAAAAAGAAGGAAGAAAAAAAACCAGACAGGCACACACGCGTCGGGATGACCCGCCTCTGCTGCGGGGCCGTGCGTGGGAACCGACGGGAGCGGGGAGGGCAGCCCCACTCCCCGCGTGTCCCCGCGGCTTCCCCTGGCGGGGGGGCTCAGCCCTCTCACCTTCCGGTTCCTCTCCCTGCAGAGGGGGGGCGGGAAAGGGGCCCGTGTCCCCTACAGCATCCCGGTGCCCGCTGCCTTGCGGGGACGGGAGGGGTCACCCGCCTCAGCCCGGGGCCGTGGGGGCACCCGCCCAATATTTCTCGCAGAAAGAGGGAAAAAGAAATTTATCCTCCTTAAAAGGCTGCTGTTTCCAAAGCCTCGCACATCGCGGGGTGGGGGTCGTTGGCGGAGGTGGCCGGTTCCAGCGGCCCGGCCCCGGCAGGGACCCGCCCGCCCCCCCGGAGGCCCCGGCCCGGTGGGAACCTTTCCCTCCCCCGGGGTTCCCGGGCTGCCTCCCTTCGCCCTCACCCTCCCACGTCCCCGGGGACAAATTTCTTCTGCCTCGCTGGGTTTGCATGGGGTTGATCAGGTTCCTCACCCTGCCATCCCCTCTGCCACTGCCCCCTGTGCCCACCAGTGTCCCTGCAGTGCTAGTGGCTGGGGGGGGAATGCCCTGCCGT